>JASKMD010000005.1:2626099-2730595 GCA_030144725.1 Haematococcus lacustris
CCTCAGCCTCCACCATGTCAGCAGCGCCAGGCCCCCCCGCAGCCCGCACGTCACTCAGCTGCTGCCCCAGCGCCGTGATGCTGCCCTGCACAGCAGCCAGGGGGAGGGGGGCGGGAGGGGGGCTGGGGGGGGAGGTCAGGAGGGGGGCACCAGGCAGGGGGGGGGGATGGCCTGCCCATGCCGCCCATAAGGTTGAAGCACAGCCAGGCAGCCATGCAGCCAGTCATACCTGGTGGCCTGCCCACGCTGCCCACCTGCCTACCTGCCTGCATGCCTACCTGCCTGCCTGCCTACCTGCCTGCCTGCCTGCCTGCCTGCCTGCCTGCCTGCCTGCCTGCCTGCCTGCCTGCCTGCCTGCCTGCCCCCTGCCTGCCCCGCCCGCCCTCCCGCCCGCCCGCCCGCCCGCCTGCCTGCCTGCCTGCCTGCCTGCCTGCCTCCCCGCCTGCCTCGCCCGCTGCCTGCCGCCGCTGCCGCTGGCATCCTGTGCTGACCTGCAGCACGATGACCTGCGCAGCCTGGGTGGCCAGCTGCTCCTTGGCGGCAGCCAGCGCAGCGTCCACCGCCTCCTTGGCACGCCGCAGCTCAGCCACCTCTGCCTTGGCGCCCATGACCTGGTCACGGCAGCAGCGCCAGGAGCAGCAGGAACAGGAGCAGCAGCAGCAGCAAGGTGTGCAGGGAAGTGACCTTGGGGGCAAAAGACCTGCAGAGAGAGTAGGCAGGGGCAGGGGCAGCCAAACCCCACTCCCCTCCCCCCCAGCCATTCTTCCCCCTCCCCCCTCATCCTTACTGCTTGCCCACCTGCCTATCCCTCTCTCCCTACCCCTCCCTCCCTACCCCTCTCCCACTCCTCCCCTGCCCCTCTCCCCCCTTCTACCCCTCCCTCCCAGCCCCTCTCCCCTTGCGTCTCTCCCCTGCCCTCCCCCACCCCACCTGCTCAGTGGCTGCGGCCACACTCTCGTGGTACACGGTCTGCTGCGTGTCGTACGAGCTGCGCAGCCGGGACAGCTCCTCAGCCAGCGCGGCCTGGCGGCTGGCAGCTTCCTCCTGGCTGCTGCGTAGTGAGGCCTCGCTGAGGAGGAAGGGGGTGGGGGGGGGGCAGGAGGGCGGGGAGGGGGCGAGCAGGTGGGGGGCGGGAAGAGTGGGGGAGAGGGGCGAGCATGAGGGGGGAGGGTGCCAGGGGCCAAGGGAGTCGGGGGGTAAGGGAGGAGGTGGGGAAGATGAGGAGGGCGGGGAGGGGCAAGGGGGAATGGGGCAGAGAAAGGGGGCAGGGGTGGGGGGCAGGGGGTGAGAGGGGTAGCAGTCAAGCTATGTTGTGCTGCGGTGCCCTGCAAGGCAGCTTGTGTTGCTGACTAAGCAGCGCAGGGGTCAAGAGGGCAGCAGGGCACCAGCTTGGATCAGTGCGAGTGTTCGAGCTTGTGCCCACCAGCTTCCTGCCAGCTTCCCCCCCCCCCAGCCGCCCCACTCACGCACTGGCGCGCAGCTTGTCGGCGCTGAGGGCCTCCACCTGCAGCCTGGAGCGCTCGGCACTGAGGCCGGCCACCTGGGCTGCGGCGCGGTCTGCCATGGCGCGCGCTGCGCTGGCCTCCACCTCCAGGGCCAGGAGGCGGGAGGAGGTGCTGGTGAGCTGCAGGCGGGAGGCACCAGGGGGGGGGCAGCAGGTGGGAGGTGCAAGCAGCAGGTGGGCTGAGGAGTGGGAGGTTGGGGACAGGGGGGTGGGAGGGAGGTGGAGGGAGGTGGGAGGGAGGAGGGAGGGAGGTGGGAGGGAGGTGGGAGGGAGGGAGGCATTTGTCAGGCAGGACGGGCAGTCATGATTCAAGTGCTGAGCAGCGAGGGAAACCAAGGGTGCCCTGCTCCTGGCAACCCTGGGGTGGTGGCCAGATGCCAGGGCAGCAATCAACAATGAGCATGCAGCACGTTGCCCCCCACCCCCTTGCCCCCACCCCTGCCCCCCACCCCTGCCCCCCACCTGCTTCTGCAGGTCCGCACTGAGGGTCTGCAGCTCATGCAGGCGCTGCTGGGCGCTCTGCAGCAGGCCCTCACTGCGCGCCTTCTCCAGGGCCAGGGCCTGCAGGGGCCAGGGCCAACACCAGGGCGTTGCCGCCATGCATGCCAGCAGGGGGGCCAGGGGCACAGGGCAGCAGGGGGGCAGGGGCAACGGGGCAGCAGGGGGGCAGGGGCACAGGGCAGGTGCCCAGAGCCATGAGGCGCCTAGCACAGGAGCAGGAGGGGCAGGGAAGCACTCTGTTGGAGTTGCAAGATAGGCCCCCACCCACCTCTGCCTCTGCTTTACACCCTTGCCCTCTCTACCGCCCCCCACCCTAACGCCCCCCACCCCACCCCCCTGTGACTCCGGAGACCCCGCCCGACAACATGCCTGGGAAGCGCGCTGCTCGGTGGCCAGCGCCGCCTCCTGCTCGCGCAGCCGCTGCTCAGCATCCTCCGCCCTGCGCCTGCTGCGCGCCACCTCCCCGGTCAGGTCGGCCAGCTGGCCCCGCAGACCCCTCACCTGCAGCCACAGGCCCCCCCATGACAGGCCCATGACGCACCTTGATCAGGCTGTGGAGGTAGGTGGTTAGGTCAGGCTTAGAGGTAGGTGGTTAGGTGGTTATGGGTTAGGTTAAAGTTAGCGGTGGGCAGTTAGGTGGCTATGGGGTTGGTTAAAGTTAGCATTAGGTGGTTAGGTGTTTAGGAGTTTCCGCGGCACACCTCAAATCCCTCCCCCACCCAGGCCACTACAGGGGCATGCAGTTTAAACCCCACACATCACACCGCAGGTGCATGTCGTGCGCTGGGACTCTCACCAGGGGGCGGGGACCCGAACCCACCATCGCCCTCACCACTCAGCGTCCTCCATGGGCCCGCCCTGCCCGGCCCTGTCAGCAGCCCCTCCGCCTCTGGCCCCTGCCCCCCGCCGCTCACCACCCGCCTACCTGCTCCTGCAGCTGGGTGACGGTGGCGGCTGCATCACAGCGCGTGGTGTCCAGCTCCCTGCGCAGCGCCTCCAGGCTGGACTGCAGCCCAGACACCTCCGCCACACTGCCACCTCCATCACCACCACCACCACCACCACCACCACCGCCTGCACACACCAACACAGCAGCACCTGCACTGGGTACCATGATAGCCTGCACATAGCCAACATGATAGCACAGGCAGGGCAGGCTGGTGGAGGCAAGTGCCCACAATGAGGAGCAAGGGGGCTCTGCAAGGCAGGTCGGCAGGCCACACCTGCTGCCCCACCTGCTGCCCCATCCCACGCCTGCTAGCTGCTCTGCCGTCTCGGCGGCGTTTGCTGGAGGCTGTGGGCACTGTGGGCAGCACAGGCCTAGACACAGAGCGCTCAGAGGCAGAGCTTGCTCCCAGCGCCCTTACACCTCACCCCTTCTTCCCCCTCTATTCCTTTGCACAGGCCAGGATGCAGAACACCACAGCCCCACCCCAACCCAGTCCAGCACGCCCCTCAAGCAAGGGTCGCGACTTTTTTCCCCCTCTGCCGAAATTCGTCGGGCACTTGCCTGCGGGGACCAGCGCCAGCTCCTGCGTCCCGGCCGACTGCCGCGCGTCTCCCGCGCCCTCGCCGCCCGCCTTCCCGCTCGACGCCGTCGCTGCGGCTAGCGCCGCCTGGCACTGCGCCAGCTGCGCTTGCAGTCCGCGCACAAAGTCCGCGGAGCGCGCGGCTGCCCCCGTGAGGTCGTCCATGAGCGCCTGGCTGGCAGCCAGCTCATTGCGCAGTGCAACCTCGCGGGCGGACCACTCCGCGGCCAACTCGCTGCGGATCTCGCCGCGGCTGCGCTCGTTGTCGGCGGAGAGCTGGCGGGACAGAGCCAGGAGGCGCCTGGGGGCAGCGTGGCAAAGGTGGTAGCGTCAGGGTAGCTTCCGTGCATCATGCAGACCACTCAGCACACATGCACTGGCTTCGTAACAGAAAGTGTTTCAACGCAAGCACATGCAAAGTATTGTGTGCTCATCGTTGTGGAAAAACATTAGGCCGAGGCCACCCGACATATCCCGACCTTGTGAGTACGAGCTTTGCTTCAGGTTGTGAGGCCCAAGATTGCCAAAGACGTGCCCCACCGCACCCCTGTTTCAACATCTTGGCGGCCTTCGATCGTCTCTCATCACGAGTTTGACATCCCCTCTTCACAACGCTATGTTCACATGCAAACATGTTTGGTGCCCATGCTTCAAACCTTAGCGGCCTTGGATCACCCCTCGTTTCAAACCCTGACATCCCCTCTTGCCATTCGCCATGTGATGAGGAGCAGGGCATAGGGAGTACAATAGACAGCCTGGCCTAAGCCTGAGCCAGGCTGTACGCTGCACAGGCCCCACCCCGCCCCAAGGCCCCACTCACCCCCTTGCACCCCTCCTCCCTCCTCCACCTCCCCTCCCTCACCCCTCTCCCCTCCTCCCGTCCTTCCCAACGCCAAGACCTAGGGACAACCCCTCCTGGCCTCCCTACTGCTGCCTCCCTCCTGGGCCCCCCTGCTGCTGCCCCCTGCTGCTGCCCTCCTGCTGCTGGCCCACCTGTTCTGCTCCACCAGCTCTCCCACCGTCCTGAAGGTCACCAGGCGTGCGGAGATGATGTCACTGCTGGTCAGCAGCTGGTCGGCGGTCAGGCCATGGCCCGCCTCGGGCCCCTGGCTGCCTGAGCGGGCCAGGGGTGTGCCGTGCAGGCGGGACACCTCCTCCAGCAGCTGGGCCAACTGTCAGGCAGGGGTGGGTGGGAGGGGGGCAGAACAGGGGAGGGGAGGGGGGCTGAGAATGGGGATGGCTTGGTGGCGGCTGCATGTGGGAGGAGGAGGAGGAGGAGGAGGAGGGAGGGGGGAGGGAGGGAGGAGGGGGGAGGGAGGGAGGGGGGAGGGAGGAGGAGGAGGAGGAGGAGGAGGAGGAGGAGGAGGAGGAGGAGGAGGAGGAGGAGGAGGAGGAGGAGGAGGAGGAGGAGGAGGAGGGAGGAGGAGGAGGAGGAGGAGGAGGGGGGAGGGGGGAGGGGGGAGGAGGAGGAGGAGGAGGAGGAGGAGGGAGAGGGAGGGAAGGCAGAGAGGAGGCGGTAGCGCAGGAGGCAGAGAGAGGGTGGGGGAGGGAGGTCGACCCTGGGCTGCTGCTTTGGCCCCGCCCCAGGCCCCACCTGGCGGCCTTGGTCCGTCACGCTCTGCTGCAGGCCGCCCCTCTCACGCTCCAGGCGCTGCAGGTCTGCCCTCAGGGTGGTGACCTGCAGCCCCCCCCACACACACACACCTGGCTGACCGGACCACACCTGGCGCGCCCGCACCAACTGAGCATTACGCCACATTGAGTGCATGAGCAGCAATTTCAGCGACGCCGATACCCGAGTGCCACGTCATGCTGCTGCTGCTGTCCTGGCTGACCTCCTGAAGTCCCACCAACCGCAGCCAGGCTGCTGCTTTGCCTCAGGGCCCTGCCTAAGCCCCCGTCTGCGCCAGCGTACAGCCTACACCCTGCTCTTAGCTCCCCTGCCGCTGGCCCCCTTGCTCCTGCAATGCCAGTGGGGCCGAGGCCAAGCAGCCACACTGCACACCTGACTGTTCACCAGAACACACCACCACCAGCGCACCCCCTGGGCCCCACGCCCGGCTCCTCATGCCCCCCTAAGCCCTCTGCTGACTGCCCCCCCCCCCTCCCCCCTCTGCTGACTGCCCCCCCCCCACCTGCCACTCCGCCTGGCGCAGCCCCTCCCTCAGCGCTGCGCTGCTTTCCTGCAGGGCCGCATGCGCTGCCTCCACAGCGGCGCGCTGCACTCGCTCACGCTCCATGTTGCCAGCCTGCTCCCAACACGGCACAGCGCAGTCTGCTCACAGCGCAGCGCAGCGCAGTGCTACAGGGGCGGCTGCTACCTGCCACACCTACTGCTCAACCTCAACACCCCTCCCCTCCCTACTCCCCACCTCCCACCCCCTACCCCACTCCCCTACCCCCTACCCCCCCATCGCAGTGCAGTGCTACAGGTGCCACCACGACTGTTGCCACCACGACTGCTCCTGCCACCACCACCACCACCATCCTCTTTCGTGGCTGCCAATGTGCAGCTGCCTGCTCACAGCGCAGCATCACAGGTGCGGCTGCTACCTGCCACATCTAATGCTCAACCTCAAGCCCCACCCCCACCCTACTCCCCACCTCCCACCCCCTACCCCCCACCCTCTACCCCTATCCCCCACCCCCCCCCACCCCCCCCCCACCCCTCAGGGCTCCACCCTACCTTGGCTGCCACCTCCGCCGCAATGGTCTCGATGTAGGCCTCCAGCCTGCGCACCTGACCCCGCTCCTGGCGCCACGCCTCAGCCTGCAGCAGGCCAGGCAGGCAGGGGGCAGGGGGCTGCAGGGGCGCAGGGGGGCTGGGAGGTAGGGCGGCTGCAGGGCGGGCCATGCCCAGCCGGGCACACACTGGCCAGCCTGCCCGGATGACTACCAGGGTTCGAACCCCCGTACGGGGCCCGTGCTTTTGCGAATGTTTGGGGGTATAGCCAGTGTCTAGGGTCGACCCCGTAGTTTACCCTGACATCAGTTCAGGGCGCCCTTAGATCAGGTATCACCAACTGCCGAACCCTGCTGATGACTACCAGGGGTGTGGGGGACACAACCTCACACGCAACAGGCGCATGACACCGCCCATGACTGGGACAATGGGTCGATGAGCCGTCAGGTCAACAGGCCAAGGCCAACAGGCAGGGACTTGCACCTCCATCTGCATTGAAAGGCATCCCCCCAAAAACAACCAAACTCGGACCTCTCCCACCTGCCCTGGCCTGCCCTGTATGCCTTACCCACCAACCCAACCCCCTCACCCACCCACCCACCCGCCCACCCACCCATCCCTCTCCCTCACCATCTCCATGTACATGTCGTACACATCAGCCGCCGTCTTGCCCAGCAGGGCGCCCGGCGTGGCCACCAGCGGCGTGCTGCCCACTCCTCCCCTGCCTGCCCCTCCTACCCCAGGTGGGGGGGTCAGCTCCAGCGCCCCCTGACCACCCCCCGGGGGCCCCCTCCCCCGGGCAGCAGCAGCTGGCAGGGTAGTGGGGGCTGCCCCCTGGGCGCCTTCCTGTGCCCGCACTGCAAAGGTGGCTGCACGGGCCTGGGCGGCAGCAGGGGGCCCTGTGAAGGGGGTGAGGGGGGCGGGCTGCACACCCAGGGGGTGGGGGGTGCGGGAGTAGGGGGAGTGCGGGCCGGGCTCCAGGCCGCTGGCTGACTGCTCCAGGTTGCTCAGGGCGTCTGTGGGCAGGCGGAGCAGCAGCACCGCAGGCCCTGGCAATCAGGTGGCAACCTGCCAGTAGCACCTACCCTCAGTCGAAGTGTCTTTGTGATTGACAGTGCGTTTGTGGTTGACAGTGGCAGAAAGAAGCAGCAACAGACAACAACAGACGACGAAAGAAAGAAAGAAGAAAGACACCGCCCTCGCCGTCGGGCGTGCATTGAGGGAGGAGAGTAGCCTCAGGGCTCCGTGCCCTTGCTACCCTCCCACCAGGGACTGTGGCACACAGATGACCCCTTCAGCCCTGGCCTGACCCCTTGAGCTCAGCACTCACCTGCCAGGGGCGCCAGGTCCCCTTGCTCCACCGCCAGCTGTGCAGCGGGCAGCAGCCTGGAGGTGAGCTGCGCTGCTTGGCTGCGTGCTGCAGCCAGCCGCTTCTCAAGCGCCTCACTCCTCTCACGCGCCTTCTCACGCTCCGCCTCAATCTCTTGGCTAAAGGCCTGCCAGGCAGGGAGCAGGGAGAGGGCAGCGAGGTGGTGGGGAGGTGACTGGCTGGCCTTGCCCCCTGGGAGCACCAGGTCTGGCCGCAGGTGTGGCTGCATGGAGGCACCTCTGCCCCTCAGCCCTGTGGCAGGCAGTCAGCCTGTGCTGACCTGCAAGGCCATGACTCATACCAATGTGCTCCACAGCGCCCAACCAGCTGCATCCTCCAGGCCAACCCTGACCTTCAACTCTAAGCCCTAAACCCTATCCCTCCACCCTGACCCCTAGGGGGCTGTGCCGCACCCCACCCTCTGCCACCCTTCCCCAGCCTCTCTCCCACAGCCCCTCTCCCTCTCCCTCCCCTAGCCTGCCCCTGGACCTCAGCACCATCAAACCGCATCACTGTCCATCGCCCGCATACCCTCCCCCCCCTGCCCTGCCACGCAACCCTGCCTGCCCCCCACCCCCTGGGCCCTGAGGCCTGCGCATCACCTGCCAGGCGGCCGCCATCTCCGCCAGCTCCTGCCGCATGCCCGCAGTCTCCGCCTCACTTGCCTCGCGGGCCCGGCTCGCCTCCTCCATCAGCGACACGTACCGCGCCTCCTGTGACACCACACACCTCACTCCCTCTCACTCCCTGCTTCAAACATGATGTGTAAAGAAACAAAAAGAGAAAGAAAGGGGGAAAAAGAAAGACTACGCCTTCGCTGTCGGGCATGCACTAAGGGAGGAGGGACTCTGCTATGGGGCTACCCTCCCCCCAGGCCACATGCTGTATCACATGGTCACTCTTTTTGCGTTCCCGCTCCCCTCACACATGTCCCAAACCACTGCCATGCACCCATGCACACCCGCCTCACACCTGGTGAGACATCTGGAGTGAGGTGTGAGTCACACTCACACACCTGGTGTGATGTGCCTGGTGCCCCCCCTCCTAGTGCTGAGCAGTGCCATGTGAGCCCTGCCTACAGCCAGCCACCCTCAGGCAGGCAGGGCTGCATCCAGGCAGGCTGGGCCAGGGCCAGGGCCAGGGGCCCCGACACAGTGAGCACTGCCTGCTTGCCCCGCCCCTCCCAGCTCAGCCAGCGGCCCCTACCCCCTGGCCCCCTGCCATGCCATGCGGCCCAACTGTGGGTCACTGTGTTCATGCCGGCGGTGATCCGTATGGCGAGCAGCGGCAGCAGAGGACTAGCAGGCACTGGACATGGCGCTGGGAGGTGAGGGGGCCCTGAGGCAGCTGTGATGTGTCCAGGCTGGCTGGGCTACACCAGGCTGTGCTGCCTCAGCAGGGGGCTGGGCTGCACCAGGGTCAGGGACGCTGCTGACCACACTGACATCACACCTATGCCGGGAGGTGCCGTGGGAACACCCCACAGCACTGCCCACGGCCAAGCTGGCTGCCCAACCCAAGTCGCCAGGTTGGTTGCCTACTGCCAGCCTTGAGTTCAGCGGGGCTGCGAAGCCATGCTGCCAGCATCGCTGCTCCGCTGGGAGGTGCCGGGCGCCTGAGGCCGCTGCCATGTGATTCCACTCACCCCGCTGCTCTCCATGCCTGCCTCCGCTGCCAGCCAGTGAGCCATAGGGGCAGCCAGACGGGTAATCGGCAGGCTGGCCAGCCAGGCTGCTGCTGCTGCTGCTGCTGCCTGCTGCTGATGTAGAGGTGCTGCTGGCTGACCCTGCTGGCTAGGGTTTGGCTGCTGCCGGTACTGCCGCTGCTGCCAGCTGCCCCACGCCTCCCACCTGCTTGGTGAAGTGCGCCTCAGCGTCACCCAGCTTGGCCTCTGTCTCAGACACATGGCTGCAGGGGCAGGGCAGGTGGCAGGTGGCAGGGCTCTCAAGGGCAACTGCAGGGTACCCGCTGGCTGCCCCTATGGCTCACTGGCTGGCAGCGGAGGCAGGTGGAGGGCAGGTGGCAGGGCAGCTGCAGGGTACCCAGCACCGCCCTGCAACTGGCTGCCTGACATCAGCCAACCCACCCTGCAGCCGATGCTGCTCCTGCTGACCTCCCACCCTCCACCACACTGCTGACCTCCCACCCTCCACCACACTGCCACTGCTGCCGCCGCTCGTCTGCTGCCAACAATGCCCCTGCCTCGCCTGTCACTGCCAGCATCCCCTTGCTGCCATGCCCTCTTGCTGGCTGCATTGCCCCTGTCCTCCTGCCACTGTCAGCCTCCCCCTGCTTGAGAGGGCGTGTGCAGGTGATGTGGGGGAAGGCAGGGGGCCAGGGGGGGTGGGGGGGAAGCTGCCAGCATTGCCCCTGTCCTCCTGCCACTGCCAGCCTCCCCTTAGCTGCCAGCATTGCCCTGTCGCCCGCGTCCGGCTGCACTTATGCCATCCAACTGCATCCATGGCCTGACCTGCGGGATTCCTGCAAGAAGGCCTCCAGCTGCTTGACCCGGTCTGTCAGGTGGCCGACCTTGGCCTGCGCCACCTGCCCCGCATGCTCAGCCTCTGACAGCGACTGCCGCAGGGCCAGCAGCTCGGCACTGCTGGCGCGCCGGTCAGCCAACAGCGTCTGTGTCTTGCTGGCAAGCTCCGCCTCCAGGTATTGAACCTTGGACTCCAAGAACTTGGTAGACTGAGCCACACAACAAGCAGCAGGCCAAGGCGGGTGTGGGGGGTAGGCGGCAGGGGCAGGGGCAGGCAGAAGGGCGGAGGAAGGGGCAGAAGTATGTGGGGAAGTATGGCTAGCTCAGTGGGGTGCTACACAGTTGCGAGGGCAGGGGTGGGTGGTGGGCAGCCCTGGGCAAGGGCAGGAGCCTGGCCAGAGAGGGATGAGGGTGGTGCGTGGAAGGGGTGTGTTATGTATTCCTGTGCCTGCCAGCCTGTTGCCATGCACCTGCTCATACTGCGTCTGAAGCAGCGCCATCTGGTGCTTGAAGTCCACATCACCCAGCGCTGCCTCCAGCTGCGACACCTGCTGCTGCAGCCGCTCCTTGGCGCTGCTGAGCTGCTCCACCTGGGCGGCCTGGGACTGCACCACCTGCTCCTTGGTCTGCAGCAGCCTGCTGAGGTCCTCTCGCTCATGGCTGATGGCCTGCACCACTCGTTGCAGCTCGTCAATCTTTTCATTCTTTGCTTTCAGCTCACGGGTCCTGGCATGGGCTGCTTGACGATCCTGCAGTAGCACCATTGTTGCCAGTCCTCTCCTGCGAGCCTGCGCAGCGTGTCTGCCAGCAGCACGATGGCGAACCTGCTTGCCCTCCTTGACTTCTTTTTCAAGAGCTGCAATCCGCTGCTTGAGTTTGCATGTCTCCTCCTCCCAGCAGCGCTGTTGAAACTCAAACTCCTGCAAACAGGCCCGCCACAGCGGTGCGATGATAATACTTGTATGCGATGGATTCTGCAGCAGTCACGGCACCTGGGCTACGGCATTATACGACAATTCTCGCTCGTCGACCTGCGGCCGGGGGTACGCCCACAAGGAGACTGGGTCAGTGCAAGCTTCAGTGGAAACAGGTACCCAGCTGCAGATGTAGACCTTGGCCCGTTCTGTAGCCAAGGCATTCTCCAACGCAGCGATTGTTTGATACAGATGAGCACCCTCATCAGCCATAACTACCTCCCTACCGTGCTAAACCATGCCTTAAGTTTTCCCAATACCTAGTCTAGTCCCTAATGTAAAACCTTATTGTTTTCTTTCACACCGTCACTCTGGGTCGCCGTAGCTCCCTGGGTCATTGCGCCTCTTCTTTACTGCCAGAGTTGCGCCAAATGACAGCGTGTAAGCTTCTGTCGCGCACGGGTGCGCTGCTCTCTGTGTATCCATCGTCTCGGCAAGCTCTTTCATCGCAACCTCTATCACCGCAATCTCTGACACCTGCGCTGCAATTCCGCGGATGCGGGGCTTGTCACTCCCGGTGCATCAAGGCATTGGCCAGCGCCAGCCAACATGCACCGCCAGCACCATCTGTGGCCCCGCGTCTCACGCCATCGGAGCTGAAAGAAAATGTCGAGGTGCCCGGTAGCGTCGACATGCACTGCCAGTGATACCAGGCTCTCAGCCTTGCTTGGCCTACAGACCGAGCAAGCCTGTTGCTTGGCGCTGCAGAAGGCGGCAGTGGTGCTGGATGAGATGCTGGAGCAGGTCATGCAGGAACTATTTGTGGAGCAAGCTGCATCCTACTTGGCTGAGGAGGCGGTCGAGCTTTCAGAGTGCCAGGTGAGAGATGCTAACCATGGTCCCTAGAGCAGTGGCAGCAGCAGGGGCGCCAGAAACACTGCCACTAGCAGTGGCTGCGGCGGTGCCATCAGCAGTGGCAGTAGCAGCAGAAGCAGTGGCAGTGGCAAGAGCAGCAGCCCAGAAAGCTTTGACCGCAGCAGCTCCAGCCGCTGCAGCAGGAGTGGTTGACACGTGGCAGCAGGAGCAGCCTGCCTAGTGAAGCCATACAGCAGCTGGGGTGCTGCTGCATCATGGCTCAGCAGCATGTGGCTGGCAGGGGCCACATGCACCCCCCTCTACTGCATGGCCCCATGCACCTACCACACCTGTCACACACGTATCTGGATTACCTCACCTTGTCACACACTCATCCTAACCTGCAGAGGTGGGCTTGATGGGTGCAGTGGCACTGTAATGCCAGGCAGAGACGTGCTGGGCACAGCAGAGCTGAGCTGGGCTGGGCTGGGCTGGGCTGGGCTGGGCTGGGCTGGGCTGGGCTGGGCTGGGCTGGGCTGGGCTGGGCTGGGCTGGGCTGGGCTGGGCTGGGCTGGGCTGGGCTGGGCTGGGCTGGGCTGGGCTGGGCAGCCTGGTGGTAAGCAGAGAGTGTGAGGGGTCCCCCGCCAGGCAGCAGGCTGGCAGCAGGCCCAGGGCTGTGAGGGGCTGGGCTGCAGCGTGAGGGGCGCTGGCTGCGGCTGCCTACCTACCGCCCCGCAGGCCATCCGCAACGCAGTGTCTGAGCGCATGGCGGTGCTGGACACCAACTTCCTGGCAGCGCTGAATGGCTACATCCAGGTGCTGCCCGCAGGGGTGCAGGGCCAGGGGGGCAGGGGCCATGGCAGGGGCAGGGTGATGGGGCCAGGGCCAGGGGGGCAGGGGCCAGGGCCAGGGGCAGGGGGGCAGAGGGCTGGTGGCAGCGCCTAGGGCTACAGGGTCGGGCAAGGGAGGGTTAAAAGGCAACAGAGGACGGTGGTGTTTTACAACGGTTTGGCGGAAAGTGGGAGGGAGAGGGGGAGGAGGGGATGGAGTGCGGGCTGTGGGTGTGGCTGCCACCTCGCTTGGCAACCGCCTTGGCAGGGCATGAGGAACAGCGGCGGAGGCACGCCAGTGGCAGCATGTCCTCCTGGTGTCCTTCTGATGGGGCAATGCACAGCAGTCAGGCGTGGCTGGTGGCAGCAGCACGTCCATGCACACGAGGGGCCAGCCACCGCCAGCTTGGCATGGTGGGGCTGTCGCACAGCAGCAGCTCGGCCCTGGTGGTGGCAGCAGTGGGGTCCTGATGGTGCTCGGCAGCAGACAGGTTAGGCTGACGGCAGCAGCCAGGGCCACGGTAAGCAACAAGGTGGGCAGGGGGTGAGTGAGGTGGGTGGGTGGGTGGGTGGGTGGATGCTGCAGGTGGCTGTTGTCAAGGCACACCACAGCGGTCAGGTGTGGCTGGTGGAGCAGGCAGGGCAAGTGTGTCAGGGGCGGGGGGGTGAGTGAGGTGGTTGGGTGGTTGGGTGCTGCAGGTGGCAGCCAGCCGCGAGGAGGTGGGCCTGGCTGAGCTGCTGGAGGCCATCAGGGATGAGGTGCTGCGGCAAGTGGCTGACCACCTGCCCCCCGCTGCCAGGTGGGTGCCAGGGGGGGGGGAAGGGGAGGAGGGGGCAGCAGCAGCTCGGGGGTGAGAAGGCGGGGGGGGTGCATGGGAGGTGGGTGTGAGCTGAGGGCCAGGTGGGTGGGGTCAGGGGCGGGGGGAGGGGAGGGGGAGGGGGGGGGATTGCAGCCGGCTGTGGGAGCGTGTGCTGGATGTGGTTGGTGTACAGCGCTGAGCCGCTGGACCGGGTATGGCTGCTGAACCGGCATCGCACTCTCCACACTATTCACACGCCTGGACAACATCAGCAAAGTACGGCACTGGCTGTCAGTCAGTCAGTCAGTCTGGCTGGCTGGTTGCCTGCCTGGCTGGCTGAGGGCGTGGCAGTGTATGGGCCCTTGCAGAGGCCTGTGCTGGCTGTGGGGTGGAGTGGGGGGTGGGGCTGGGGGTGTGTGGGGTGGGGGTGTGTGGGGTGTGCCTGCTGAGCCTGTGCTGGCCAGTGGTGTGCAGGGTGGTGGACGTGGCCCTGACCCAGCTGGACAAGGACATGCGGCTCAAGGTCCTGCGCACAGCCATAGCCCCAGCCACCGCCAGCGCAGCCAGCGCACCAGCGCTGGCGACAGGAATGGGCCCGCAACAACTGCTGCAGGCAACGACAGCGGTGCTGCTGATGGTGATGGGGGGGGAGAGGCCGGCACTGCTGGGTTCGACCGCCAGCGCCGCCGCCTGCCTGACCTGAGCAGCCTGCCTGGTGAGGTGCCGCTGGAGGGCCTGCTGGCCACTGTGGGCCACATGATCGATGAGATGGAGGAGCACCAGGAGGTGCCTGACAGGTGGGGGGGAGGGGCGGCAGGCGGCAGCCAGCTCCTGGGGCGGGGCGGGGCGGGGCGGGGCGGGGCGGGGCGGGGCGGGGCGGCGGGGCGGGGCGGGGCGGGGCGGGGCGGGGCGGGGCGGGGCGGGGCGGGGCGGGGCGGGGCGGGGCGGGGCGGGGCGGGGCGGGGCGGGGCGGGGCGGGGCGGGGCGGGGCGGGGCGGGGCGGGGCGGGCGGGGCCCGCGGGCCATGCCCACCCCCCTTGTGCCCCTCTCTGGTCAACACAGGCTTGGGCGCTGCTGGTGCAGCTGCTTGCGACCTGAAGCTGCTGCTGCATGTGTGCCCCAGGCGGGGCGGGCGTGCCCTGAGCTGCTGCTGCTCACGTGCACCTGCCCCCAACACTGTGGCTGAGGCGTGTGCTTGCATGGGTGCTCCAGGCGCCTGCTGGCTCGTCTATGCCTGGTGCGGGAGGAGGTGCGCATGCTGGAGAGGGAGGCGGCGTTTGGCCCGCTGCCCCCAGGCACAGCTGACCCCAGCCAGGCGCCCGGCCTGAACTCGCGCTTCACTAGAGGCAACGTGCCGCACCGCTGCGTCACCTTCCTCAAGGTCAGCCAGAAGGGGGGGTCGCACCGTGCAGTGGGGGGTCACACCAGGCAGTGGGGGGTCACACCAGGCAGTGTCCTCAACGTCAGTTAGTCCTCCTCCCACCCTCCCCCAAACCTCCGCCCTAACCCACTGCTGCTTTCCCCCCCGACCTTCCTCCCCACCACACCGCCCTTCCCGTTTAGTGTGGTGTGGGGTGGTGGGGGTGAGGGCGCAAACTCACCACGCTAAGGGGCGCACATGCGCGCCCTTACCACCCTTGGCCCCACCATCCCCCACGCGCCACACCATGCAGTTGGGCTGGTCCAGGGTCCATTGGCTGGTCCAGGGTTCATTGGCTGGTCCAGGCAGGCATGTGTTCCCCAGGGGCCATTAGTGCAGGGGTCTACCCTGGACCGCCCTGTAGGCAGGATGTTCAACACACCCGCCCTTGACCCCCTTGGCCCCTGCCCCTGCCACCACATGGGGCAGGGCTAGTTCAGGGGTGGGGGTATAGTGGGGCAGCTTGCTGATGCAGCGCCAAGGGGGGGGCACCAGGCAGTGGGGGGCCACACCGGGCAGTGGGGGGCTGCACCGGGCAGTGGGGGGCCACACCAGGCGGTCAGGGCGAGGAAGCCAGCAGGAGGCTTTGCTTGTGCCCAGTCAGCAACAGCCCTGACCAGCTTGCAGCCAGCTGCCTGCCATGCTGTGTGCTGTGTGCCAATGTGCTGGATGTATTTTCTTGCGATGGCTGATGTTGTGTTTATTGCATTTTAATCTCACTCTGATCTGTCGTTTTCCTCACTCTGATCTAGTGATTTTTGTACCCTGATGCTGTGCTGTTAACATCAGGAGCTGTTGGTAGTAAACAACGCGGAGATGCGGCTGAACCTGCTTGGCCGGGCTCTCAGCCAAGACTGGGATGGAGCTGCTCCGCGGCCCAAGGTCAAGGCCCACCAGCAGCAGCAGCAGCAGGAGAGCAGGTGGGTATCACAGCGGTGGGTGTCAGCAGTGGGGGCATCGAGTAGGTGGGGACCCCAAGGGCAGGGGCAGGGGCAGGGGCAGGGTTTACCCCTATTTATAATGGAGAATAACAAAATACCTGCATGGGACCTTGCATGGGGCTCCTGACGCTGGCATCACCGTGGTAGTGCTGCGGGGCGGTGGCGGCTGCAGGTCTGCGAACAGTGGCGGCGCGGTCCATCAACACCGCCGCCTGACTTTGTCCGCCCTGGTCGTTTCATGACCACGCTGCACTCCATGCAGTCACAGCTGGAGCAGGCGCATGAGCAAGGCGGCGCAGCTGCATCACCGCTGGCAGACCCAGAGCAGCGAGGGAGGGTGGCACGCAGGCTAGCGGACATCCAGCATGAGGCAATGACGGTGTTGGATAGGATACAGAGGGGACAACTGTAGGGATGTAATGTTTAGGTGGTGCAATGTCCAGCTAGGGAGAGGCTGGCGCTGTAAATTGTGAAGGTTGCTGGCTTTACCAGGCGCCCATGGATGCTAGCACTTTCAAAAGAAAAAACGTAACCCCAACCAGATTATACAAGTGCAGCGAGGGATGTACATAGACATACATGTAGCACAGGACAAACAGAGCAGATACCCTGTGTAGTAGGCAGAAGAAGCAAGTGCAGATTGATGGTGAGAGGCCAACTGCCGGTTTGCATGGCTGCGCCGAGGCTTGCACGTTCACAGCTTGCACAGGACAAGCCGCCTCGACTTCGTGCTGCCACGCGCACGGTGCTTGGAGATGATCCGCACCACAATCGTAGCTGCCGAGGTACTCCCGCAGAAAAGTGTGGGATACACACTCGGGTTCAATGCGACCTCGTTTGCGCACCTGGACATTGGAAGCCACGGGACAACCAATACGTACTCCTGCAGAAGCAGTGGAAGCTCCAGCGGAGGGAGCACAGCTGTCAGAAACGGTTCGGGCACTGACTAGCTAGCGCAGCTGTGCTACTCAGCTCCGTCCACCACGATGACAGCGGTGCTCAGCCAGTTACCGTCCGACATCGCCAATGAGGCCATTCGGGTGGACCATGGGCCGGGCGGCCTGTTCGAGGGGCTCCCTGGCAGCAACGACGACGTCGACTATGTCAAGCACATTGCGGCAGTCAGCGACCTCCTGCTTGGCTGCGCTACTCCACTGGACAGCTTGCTCGGCACCCCTGCGCCGCTGCCAGAACCAGCTCCCGAACCAGTGCAACTGTCGCCAAGATCAGCAAAGCAAGTGAAGGCGTGGCTGCCACTGATTGTCACCAGGCCTCATCCAGTTCCGCGGCCTGTGGTGAGCAGGCAGCCAGCCAAGCCAATGGTAGACCAAGCAGCCCCGCCGTAGGATAAGAAGCTCACCAGTGCAGCCCCCACTTGCTTCTGCAGCTCGCTGGCTACACACTACTATCTCCCTTGTGCCATGGCGGCTTTGCAACTGTGTACCATGCCCAGGTATGCAGCAGCCACTCCAGATATCCAGCCATGACGCATAGTCATGATGTATCCCATGATGTGTCCTTTAGTCCCTACACTAATGCAATGCATGTGTTGCACACTACTGCAGGACCTTGACACCGGTGAACAGTGCGCTGTCAAGCTGAGCACCGGTGCATTGATGACTCTGCAGCCTGACCAGGATGAGGAGGTGTTGGACTGCCCAGAGTTTCAGCTGCAGCTGCACAACACAAACTGGCACTACCGGTAAGCAGGATGGAGTGAGACACGTACCATTCCGAGTGCACAGATCCCTGTTACACTGCGTCACCATTGAATTGTGCCCACATGCAGGTGTTTTGCCAAGGAGTGCAAGACCTACGAGCATCTTGGTTGCCATACCAGCTCCATCATACAACTCGGTTTACCTCGGCTGTTCTCCAGTGGCCTAGTGCTCCTTCCTGGTCGACAAGTGCACAGCTATTTGGCCGTGACTTTGCTGGGCAAGTAGGTGTCGAGCGTTGCTGGCACCGCATCAACATAGACACAACTACAGAATGCAAAAATGTCACAATGTCTGCCTCGTGCACCGCTACAGGAGTGTGTATCAAGAGTTATCGGCCAAGCGCACTCTTGAGCCTGATTGCTTCGCTCGGCTAGCCCACGGAATGCTGGATGCGCTCCACCACATGCATAAACACGGATATGTGCACCGTGATGTGAAGGTGGGCTCCTGCAGCCAGGCATGGTAGTGTAGGACTGCCCTTTGAAAGCAGCACTCTTGCACTGTTGGATGCGTCAGACTTTTACATGTCAACCTGTCTCCATGTGCGCGCAGCCTGGTAACTTTTGTGTCAGGCCCAGGAACCTGCAGGGCCCAGACTCGTTTGTCCTGGACTTTGGTGAGTGCTGCTCTGAAAGCATTGACACACCTGTTCTCAGTCAGCCTCAGGCTCTCATGCTCCCCAGCAGGACTTGGACTGGACATTCCTGGGAAGTGGTCACCAACCTTGCAACCTGCATGGCTTCATGTGCAGGTTTTGCCAAACCATACCGTCATTCAGCCAACTCGTGGAACAAGATGCCCAATGAAGCCTTTGAGGGCACTCCCGACTATGCCAGCCTTGCATCTCTTCGCAGTGCACGACAAGGCCCACGAGATGACCTGGAGAGCTTGTGCTACAGCATGCTTGAGATGCTACATGGTATGTGCCGTGCATGCCAGTAGAGTGAGGCTGCCCAGCCTTAATGTATGCCCCTGCTTTGCACCATATCTCCTGTGCACTGAGGATGCCTGCAACAATGCATTGCCTTGCTGTAAACTACTTTGCTACGACCAACTCGCATGTAGGTCATCTGCCTTGGGATGTGACCAACCTTGCACAGTGGCCACCTGCTGCCCGCGCCCGCATGGCCAAGCGTGGTGGGGTGTCAGCAGCTGATGACGCACAAGAGGAGCTCGACTGGAACGAGCACAACCTGGCTATCATGGCTGATCTGCGGCAAATCAACAATGCACGATACATCAAGTCCGGTTTCATTCCTGGGTAAGCAATGAAGCATGGCTCTCCTGCTCCCTGCAGCTGTGCAGCAGTTTGTGCTCTGTGCAATAGCTCCACACCAGCAGTGGGCTGCTGCAGGAGTTCAATTCAATGGGCAAGTTTGTCAATGAGTGTCGAGCATTTTGCTTACATTATGTATGCCATGTGATGAGACGTGTTCCTCCTCCCTTTGTCACAGGCCTATGTCAGAATGGCTGGAGCATGTGCAAGAGCTGCAGCCCTGGGAGCTTCCTGAGTATACCTACCTCCACCGCTTAATCGACCGCACAGCAGCCTGGCAGCACAACCGCTGGCCACAGCTTGCAAACACGCTGCGCAAGAACGGCTTTGCGGTCCCTCAACCAGACGACATGCTGGCCACAGCGTCCCTGCTGCAAGGGCTTGGCGGGGCTCGCATATCTGAGGCACAGGAAGAAGTGGGCGAAGTGGACCTGGACGAGGAGGGCTGGCCTGCGAGCTTGACGCCCTCGGATTCCGCGGCGATGGTGTCCGGCTGCGCCAGCTGGGTTCACGACAGTGCGGGTCGGTCCCGGTTGCAGCAGGGCAGCGAGCCGAGTCGCGGGCAAACGCAAGAGGGCAGCGAGGTCATCATGTACAGCTGCGACGACGTCATGGCTCATTTGGGCATGGACGTGACCGTACCGGCACTGCTGGAGTACAGCCAGCCAAACCTCAAGCGCCCGGCAAGCGGTGGCAAGCAGGACAAGAAGCGGGCGCGACTGGACCCGGCACGTGCCGCGGAGGAGTGATCGCGTGCCGGCTGCTTACCGTGTACATACTGTAGCCCCATCCCCTTGCTCAGCAGCGCATTGCTGCACCTCAAACCTTAGACACTTGCTCAGCTGCGTGGGATCAGTATATACCTCAGTGCTCCTCAGAACAACCGAAGCCAGTGCATCTTACTCATATGTTTTGCATCATCATTATACACCGACCAATGCCAGTTGCCACTGCCTCGATCTTGCGCAACATGTGCACTCTTTTTCAGTTGCATTCACGGGCATGGCTTGTGACTCGCTGTGTTTATCATTTTTGCATGTTGGATGCCAGCAAGGAACAGTCGGTGCTCGTGTCACTCAGGTGTGGGTCACTAACCTAAAGCAAATGTTAAACCTCAGGGCTGCAGAGCCGACCAGCCCTGCAGGGTTCAGCTGGCACCGTCGTGGCCCTCAGAGGCCTCCGAGTGAGTGGGAACCGACGCTAGAAGAGACGGCTGTGGCTTTGAACCCACTGCGCACTACAACGCATGCAACCAATGGGTGTATTGGCGTTGCACATGATCATCAAGCCGGGTTCAGCTGATGATGTAATGACTGCATCATAGAGCAGCAGCCACCATGGCTGTAGTAATGGCTTGGGTTCGATCATGGGGGTCGCTCGTATGCCTTGGAGCACAGGGCTGGCTGGCCAGTACATCGGGCTCCTTAGTGTCCTTGATGACCCTAGCACCAGTGTCAGGCGTTCCCAACTACCTGAAAACCACCCCCCTGTGATAGGAAGCCCGTATCTCCGCAGACACTCAGTCAAAAATATATGTAAACAGTGCTTTGAACAGAAGAGAGTCATAGCTACGATATGGCAGACGCAGCAAAAACTAGCTCGCTCCCAGCGGTGCACAGTGCCTGCCCAAAGATCGACATTTGAATTCATGCGATTTCGCCACATGCGAGGCGCGCCGCTCTAGCACGCTTCGCCACACTGTTGTGAGTGGCACCTGCAACGCGCAGCAGCAGTCGGAACATGTTTTGCTTTCGGCATGTGGACGCCACGACGGCAGTCGTGACGACTGGATACCACTATCAGCTTTTGGAGCTGCTGCTGGCGCTAGTGCATTACCGGCTGCTCTACTACGCTTAACAAGGTGCTAGGTGCAGTACGTGGTGTTGTCTCACCTTGCTTTGCTGCCCTCGACTTGTTAGCTGCAGGTGCTTGCCGCTGCCAGCTGTTGCTGCTGCTGAGGGGGTGCACCAGCAGGCACAGCCAGCTCAGGGGTGGTGCCTGCAGGTGTCAGCTGCTGCTGAGGGGGCGCAGCTGCGGCAAGCTTCCCACGGATGTGGTTGCACACGTGGCTCTGTAGCTTGGGTACCCTCCAGCTCGTGTGTACCTCCTGCTTGTGAAACTGGAGGTATGACTGAAGCTGCTTTGCTGTCATCTGCATTGCCTCCTCGGCAGTTGTGTGGCCAAAATCACGCCCCCCAAAGGCAAGGGCATGGGCCGCTGCAAGCCGCTCTTGGCACGCATGGTCACCCACATTAACCACAACTCTCCCGACCTTGTGCGCTGCATCTGTGATCTGGCGCTCTGCCTTTGCTGACCGCTGTGCTGCAGCTGTGGCATCCTCCTTACGCCGCAGTTCAGCACGGAGCTGACCCATACGCTGCTGCAAATCGTTAACATCCACAGTCTTAATGGCCTCCTTGCATGTGCGCAGGGACATCAGCTGCAGCAAAGCTGGCAGCTCCATGTACCTGCCACCACCATGCTTCAGCAGATGCAACAAGGATTCCACTGGGGCATTGGAGATGGGGCAGGCAAGGTAGTACTGTTCGAGGTGAAGGCGCAATGCGGGGCTGCTAGGGTCGCACATCCTGGGTGTGCCGGTAGAGCTCAAAAGCGTGCAGACCGTCATCCTTGCTGGCCCACATGAGCTCGGGCACCAAGAAGCTCTCCCCAACCACTGCCACCACGCTGAGCCTGAGCAGCAGGCTGTTGTCCTGGAGCAGCTGGCTAAGGGTGACAGCCCATGGTGGAGACCGACCCTTCTGCCGCTCAAGCAGTTGTGACACAACATCTCCTGCATGCGCCCAGACGTGCAGCATGGACACCGTTGAGCTGATGTAGCTGGCCCAGCGGGTGTCACACGGCACTTGGGGCTTGGCGCCCCATGCTCCCATGCCGAGCGGCACCCAATACTGGGCCAGCAAGCTGGCAATGGATTCAATGGCTGGGCGGATGTCACCACCCAATGCAGCTAGCCCAGTCAGCAGGGTATTGTGTATGCCGTGGCTATAGCAGGGTTGCGCCCGAATGCACCCAGCCTGCCCCTGGCTCTGCAGGAGCTTGCTCATGCGGCTGACAACACCACCATATTCACCCATGTTCACAGCTGCACTGTCTGCTGTGATGCTGGCGATGCAGGCTTTGGCGAGGCCGTGGAGGAGCAGCTCCTGCATGATGACCTGGACATGAGCTTCTGCCGTGCCAATAGGCAAGGGGATGATAGCCAACACATCGTTGACTTGAGTGGTGAGTCGGCCTGCCCCAGCTGCTGCCCCAGCCCCAGCCCCAGCTGCTGCCCCAGCCCCAGCCCCAGTTCTAGCCCCAGCCCCACCACCATGGCGATCGCATGTGCACCCATCAAATTGCAGGTGTATTGCCTTTGCGCGCAATAGTTGGTCTGAAAGCAGGCAGCAGAGCAAAGACATGCGGTTATTCCCAGCCTCAGCCCCCTCTCAGGCCCCCCCTTCAGTCCCCCTACCACTCCCTTTCACCCCCTTCCACTCTCTCCCAGCCCCTTCCCACCCACGCCACCCTGCCTACCATTAGGGCATACCATCCTTTGCATCTTACCAAGGGTCTTGCGCCGCATGTAGGTGGACACGATGTGGAATTCACGCCCAACTGTGGATGTCTTGCCTGGCCGGTGTGGGTTGGGGAGGACGCACTGCTCAGAGACGAAGAATTGCCGGCACTTGGAGAGGGCACGGCGGCTAACACCGGTCTCTAGATGCAACCTGACGGTGCTCAGGCAGTGGTGAGCATTATAGGGTGCAGTCCTGGCTGCTGGCCACCCCACAGGGCCCTCTTGAGTTGGAATGAAGATGTCTGTAGATGAGGGTGCTGGGCTGAGCTGCTCCGCCATGCTGCCCATGGGCCGGCCATGGCTATCCAGCCTTCCGTAGCCAGCCTCTGCACACCGCCTCAACACCTCCATTGAGACGGGGTGCTGCTCTAAAACCAGCAGCTGCTGCCTCTGCTTGAAGGTGAATGGGGAGTGGTGGGGGCGGCGTTTGTGCCGGTAGATATGCACCTGGCCCTGGAGGGTGCGTCGAGCAGGCCGTAGGGAGTGATTGGTAGCTGCCGCTCTGGATGCCACCTGCTGCAAAGCCGTGTGCTCACCCTGCAAGCGTTGGTGTGCTGCCAGCAGGTCGTCTAGGTCGCCCTGCAACCCATCCACGGTGCCCATGAGGGACTGCTCCACATCCCGCAGCCGCTGCACCTCAGCCTGCAGATCACGGTTTGTCGCTTGTGCCGTACAAGCTGCAGCCTTGATGTTGTTAGGGCAATGCAGATAGCCAGCCCTTGGCGACTTGTTTAGTGCATAGAGTTGAGCACTCTTGGCCTTGCTTAATCTCTTCTTGGTTCTCTTCATGGTTAGGGATTGAGAGGTGGGTGGGTGAGATGCTGAGCGGGGCTACGGGCTTGGCTCGGTGGTCAGGGTGATGGGGGGTGATGGATACGGAGATGGGTGAAGGAGAGGTTGGGGAGAGGTAGGAGGCGAGGAGAAGGAGGGTTAGGGCAGAGGAGGCTGATGGCAGGCTGGGATGAGGGGCTACTGGGAGCTGGGCGGGGTAGACGAGGTTGGGAGATGGTGGGTTACGGTGTGTTGGTGGTGGCCATGTGGCGGAGTGGTCAGCCAAGCTCAGTCGGCTCCTCATGCACCTGTAGCCATCAGCATGTGTACCTTGTAAGCGGTCCATCTTGTCACATACAAACCCAATGATTGAGTTGCATGGTGCCATGGACGCGTTGATGAGTATGCTACAAAAGATTCGTGTGAGGCCAGGCTGTTGTTCAATGGTTGAAAACATATAGCGGGTCATAGCTGGAGGGGGTGTCTAGTCCCTACTGTGCCGCCCACCATTACAGCGATACAGCGATGTCGCACACGAATTCGAGTTTCTTCACATCCTCGCCAAGCGGCCTGCACCATCAGGAAGCTCGCGCAGCCATGTTTGCCGGACTTCGGTGGTGTGCGCCACCGACATGTCGTGCATCGCTAACGGATAGCCAAGGGCGTGGCTTACCAGTGTAGCTAACCACGGTCTGCGATTGGGACACATCCTGGGTCACATGTGGCTGCCCGCATCGAATGACTCCGATGGCAATTCCAGTCTTACATTAAACGCGCATTATCGCAATGCAGCAGACGCAGCAAACGTTACATCAAATGATGGAGTAGATGGGCTGCAGTTGCATGAAGATTACCAACCCCATGTTGGGAACACCAGTGTCACACAGGTTGCGGGGTACCCATCACACTGGTAAGCAGTGCTCATGGAACACAAGGCAAGGTTGCAGGAGGGACACGCAAGCAGACCGACTGAATGATTTGAATGGTTCGCTCGCGTGTGTCTGTGTCTAATGTCTTCGGTGACGGGATGCATGGCACTACGCCATGAATCAGGGGCCGTACACGCCTCCAGCAAGGTCGCTCTCAAATCAAACCTTCCTCTTCACGTCTTTCACCTTAATACGTCCCCTGCCTGCTGACGGCTCGAGGGTTGAGAAGAAAATCAAACAAAAGCTTTCTGCCCAGTATTGCTAGCTGTGACAACCAACTCAGTCACTCAGTCAGCACGCAAGCGACTTCAGTCAAGGTCAGTATCAATCCTAAACAACCAATAACCTGTAGCGGGACAGCCAGCTCCCCCCCTGCCCTCCCAACGGGTGCGACTACTACCGTGTTCCAGGCTGTCAACTGACTCAGCTGTCAACTGACTCAGCTGTCAACCACCTAACCCAACACCCAGCAAGCTCTGTTTGGCGGCCCCCAGCTGGGTCAATGCCGGTCCGAGCCTGCACCCCAGAGCAGGTTCCCTACCCCGCTGCTGCTGTGAGCCATGCATGCACCTCGCCCTGCTGGTCGCTCATGTACACCGTCCCCTGGCCGGCATCCACACTGGCACACAGGGCCACGCAGCGAACAGCTGACTGCCTGCCCACCAGCTGCACCCCCCCGACACAAGGCTGGGGGTGTGGGGGGGGGCTGGCTGCCTGGGCGCATGCTGTCGCACTTTCTGTCTCCCCAGCTGCCAGTGCGTCGAGATGGTGGCAGTCAGGGGGGGCACTGCACTGCTGTGGCTGCGGCTGCCCTGCCTGGCCGCCTACCTGCCACAAGCAGCCGGACCCATCCCCCCCCACACTCACGAACCTGACCCCCTGCCCGCCTGCTGCTGCTGCTGCTGCTGCTGCTGCTGCTGGTCCCCCCGGTGGCTGGGCCGCTGCCAGGCAGGTGACAGGGGCGGCGTGCGCCTTGCTGAGCTGCAGCAGGCTGCCCTGCACCCCGGAAGAGGCGGCAGCAGCGGCCACGTCCCACACCGCCAGGCTGCCGTCCGCTGCGCCACTGGCGACCAGCAGGGGGGGGAGGGGGCAGGGGCGGCTGCTGTGCCCGGTGGCGCTGCCATTGGCGCTGGCTGCAGGGTGGTGGGCCCCACAGGGCTGTAGGGGGAGGGGGGGGCAGGGCTGTGAGGGCGGTCAGGGGGGCGCCATGGCCTGCTAGCACGGCCAAACACGCCCCCCCACCCTGCTGCTGCTGGGTTTGGGTCAGGGTGGCAGCAGCTGGGTCCCTGAGGGTGTCAGCAGCGCCAGCAGCAGCAGCTGGGCCGCCTCCATCGCCGCCACTGCCGCTGGCTGCTGCTGCCGGAGGGGGGCCAGCCAGGGGGGCTCCCAGCCACCACAGCCTCAGCGTCCAGTCCTCGCCCCCACTGAGCAGCAGCAGGCGCCCCCCCTTCGCCTCTTGGGGCCCCAGGCCCCCCCTCCTGCCGCCCCCCCCCCCCGCCCCCTCCCCCCCCTCCTCCCCCACCTCCAGGTGACTTGAGACCTGAGCCCCCACCCCCTGACCCCCCTGCTGCTGCTTGGCTTGCCCGCACGTGGCCATTAATGCCCTTGGCTGCCCAGGCGCCCAGGCCATTGCGCTGCTTCATCACCAGGGGAGCTTCAGCAGCGTTGGCCAGGCAGTTGGGGTGGTTGAGGTGGTGGTTGGGGTGGTTGGGTGGGTGCCAGGGTAGGGCCAGCAGCTGTGTGACTGCACCAGAGTGTCCAGGGAGGCAGTGCAGGGGCTGGGCCAGGCGCCGCAGGTCCCACACCTTGATGCTGCCGTCACGCCCCCCAGTGCAGGCCTGGGTCAGGGGGGGCAGAGGGGGGGGCGGGGGCAGATAGTTAGGTGGAGGGGGGGAGGGGCCGGGTGCAAGAGGGCAGCAAGAGAGGGGCCAGGGATAAGGGGGAGGGGGGGGGTGGGTCTCAGCCCCCTTTGTGGAGGTGAGGTTGAGGGCCAGCAGAACCCTTTCCTGCTCCTCCCCTGCCTGCCCCTGCCTGCTGCCGTCCCCCCCCCAGCTGATGGGGAGGCCGGTTGTCATGCTTCCCACCTCTCAGTACTCCCCCTCCCCCTCCCCCTCCCCCTAATCCCTTCCCACCCCTAACCCGAACCTCTCACTGCTGATGGGTAGGCTGCCCGTTGTCATGCCCCCCTGCTCCTCTCACTCCTTCCCTCACTCCTCTCCTCTGCACCCCCCGGGCCCACCTGCATGGCGCTGGCGTCCAGCACCAACGCCGTCACGCCGCCCTGTCCCGTGGCGATGGACTGGGCAGCCATGGTGGTGGCCCCACCCGGCCCTGCCCCGGCCAGCTGGGCGCGACCCGGCACCTCCCACACCCTCAGGCAATCGTCCAGTGCCGCTGAGGCGACCAGGCAGGGGCTGCCGGGGCTGCCTGGGCAGTGGGGGAGGAGGGCCAGGCCGGTGACCAGCGCAGTGTGGCCTGCAGGAGGAGGGTGGGGAGGGGGGGGGAGCAGGGGGAGGGGGAGCTAGGCAGGGAAGAGGGGGAGGGGGAGGGGGAGCAGCAGGGTTTCATGAGGTGGGGAGGGGAAGGGGACAGAGGCGCGATGGAGGGAGGGAGGGGGGTAGGGGTGAGGGGACAGAGGTGCAGGGCAGCAATGGAGGGCAGGCAGGGGTTTGGGGTAGACACTGTCACCAGCTCACGCCTGCCTGACCCCAGGCCCCTTCCGCCGTTGTGCCTCCGCCCCCTCCCCTCATACACACCTCATGAAACCTTGCTGCTCCCCCCCTTCCTCCCCCTCCCCCTCCCCCTCCCCCTCCCCAAATCCCTCCCCCTCCCCTGCTAACCTGGCACCAGCCGAGCCAAAGGTCGCCCTGCGCTGACATCCAGCAGCGTCACCGAATGCACTGGGGGCGCCCCCCCTGCCTGCCAGCTGGCCCCGCCCCCCTTGCCCCCCATAGCAGCCACGGCCAGATGAGCATCGTCCGACAAGCACAGCCGGTAGCATGGTGGGGGGCAGTGTGGCCCCCCTCTCCCCCCTCCTTTGCCATTCAGCTTGTAGCTGAATGACTCGGAGTGGGCGAGGGGGTGGGGGGGGGCCGGGGGGGTCTGGGTCAGGAACAGGGGCCGGGGGGGCGCGAGGGCGGCCTAGCCTGATGTGGCCCACTGCCAGCAGTCCTCCCTCCTGTGGCGGCAGCAGCACGGGGGCTGGGGGGTGGGGGGGGCAGCGTGTACAGTGGGGGAGGGGCAGCAGCAGCAGCAGCAGCAGCAGCAGCAGCAGCAGCAGCAGCATGCCTGGACCCTCCTCCTCCTCTATGCCTGTCCTCTGTGCCTGTCCTCTTGCCCCCCTCCCCTCCCTCCCCTCCTCTCCCCCTCCCCCCCACCTTCACCTTCACGGCCATGACCACCAAGCCTGACTCACTCCCCGCCACCAGCACCCGCCCCTGGCCAGCAGCCAGCGCAGTGACCGCCCTGTCCCCCCCGAGCCGCCCGCTGACCACGCTGCCGCCCCCCCTGCCCGCTGCCTTGCCCTGGAGGACCAGGGAGGGGCCAGGGCGCCTCAAAGGGTCAGGCGGGGGCGGCTGAAGCTCATCAGGGTGGCTGGGGCAGTGGGGGGAGGACTGCTGCTGCTGCTGCTGCTGCTCCACGTCCTGCTGCTGCTTCAGGTCCTGCTGGGCGCAGGCTAGCCAGCTGGTGAGGTGAGGTGAGAGGCCTAGGGGCACGGCTGCACTGCCCTGCTCTGGTGGGGGGGGGTGGGGGGGGTGGAGGGCAGCAGGGGCACCCTCCAGGTGGGGGGGTTGTGCATGGGCCTGCAGCATGGCAAAGGGGGATGCAGGCGCATGTGCCCGCCGCCCCCCCTCCCCCTTGCCACTGCCCCTGCCCCCCCCTGGGCCCGCTGCTGCTGCTGCTCCCACGCGACCCTCCCCCTCAAGCTTCATGACCATCAGCTCGACCAGGCGCTGCACCACTGTGCCAGCGGGGGCCCCCTTAGCCCTCCCCCCTTCATCAGGGACGGCCCAGCTGGCTGACTTGCTCAACATGGCAGCACCCGGTGGCTCCGGCCTGCCCCCTCCCTGACCCCCCCTCCCCTCCCTGCCCCCCTCCCCCTGCCCTGGCCCTGGCCCTGCCCTGCCCCCGCTGCCAGGTCTGCTGCTCAAGGCAGACGCAGCGGAGGCCCAGGGGGAGGGGGAGGGGCGGGGGCAGGGGGCATGGACCATGCTGCTGCTGCTGCTGGGTGCGGGCCGGGTGGGGCGGGCAGGGTGCAGTGAGGGGGAGGGGGCAGCAGAGGGCGAGGCGGGGGGAGGGGGGCTGGCGCCTGGGCTGATGCCTGCAGCGAGCAGCCTGGCCACCATGAGCTGTACTAGTTGGGAGCGTGGTGTGGGTGGGATGACTGGGCCCCCCCCTGCTGCTGCTGCTGCTCCCCCCCCTGCTGCCCTTATTACCTTTGCTGCTGCCCCGACCTCTGCTGCCCCTGCCGCCCTTGCTGCCCCTGCTGACCCTGCTGCTGCTGCCCCTGCTGCTGCTGCCCCTTCCCCTGCCCCCCCTGCTGCCCCTGCCGCTGCTGCTGCCCCTGCTGCAGGGGCCTGGACCCCCTGTGAGGGTGGGCTGGCCGCTGCCAGCCTGGCTGCCCACCACTCCCTGACTGAGGCTGGGCTGGGCAGGGTCATGTTGTGCGCTGCCGCAAGCAGCTGCAGCTCGGCCTTGCCGCTGGGCTGGGGGGGAGGGGGGGCGGCAGGGGGGGAGGCTGGGCTGCTGCTGGGCGGGCGCAGCTGCTGGTGGCGGGCGGCTGCAGCAGCAGCGGCAGCGCTACGGGCAGCGGGCTGGGTCAACCAGGCAGCAGCCGTGGGGGAGGCAGGGGGGCTGGGGGCTGAGTCAGGAGCTGCTGCTGCTGCTGCTGCTGCCGCAGTGGGCCCTTGACCAGCAGTGCTGCTGGGGGCAGCAGACGCTGCCTTGCTGCTTTGCTCAGGTGTGGTGCAGGTGGTCAGCTGGGCAGCAGCATCAGCAGGGCTGGGGGGCGCTGGGGAGGGGGGCGCCATGGGCCAGTGCATGGAGGCCCCCCCTGACTGCCCACCAGCTAGTGCCTGCTGCTGGGGGGGAAGCCTGGCCGGGCTCCAGCCAGCTGCCTTGGTCGAGGTGGTTGTGATTGTGGTGGTTGAGGTGGTTGGAGTAGTTTGGTCAGTTACTACTGTGGGGGGTCTAGCCGGTTTGCTAGTGTTCGAGACCGCTGCCCCTGCCTTGAGCACGCGGCTAGGGCTGCCCCTGGCTGCTGCTTTCCCCCCCAGCCCCCCCATCGTGGCCAGAGCCACCTCCCTCACCACCACCTGCTGCTGCTGCTGCTGCTGCTGGGGGGGGGCAGAGGCCAGCTGCGTCCGCTGTGCCCAGCTGTGCCGTGTGCTGGACACCACCCCCAGCAGCCCAGCAGCCAGGGTCGAGGCAGTCGAGCTGTCCAGGCCCGTGCTGACCCCGCTGCCACCGCCACCCTCCTTCCCCAAGCCAGCTGCCTGGACACTCCCTGCCGGTGCAGAGGCCACCTGGGGGGGGGCAGCAGCAGCAGCAGCGGCAGCAGCAGCAGCAGCAGTGGCCACCTTGGCAGCAGCGGCAGCAGCAGCAGCGGCCGTAGCGGCGGCCTTGGCGGCGGCGGGGCGCAAGCCCACCCAGTGAGGCCTAGCGGAGGTGAGGCTGGGAGTGCTGGCTCTGAGCTGTGGAGCAGTGTGGGCAGCCTTGGCCAGCAGCACCGGGGGGGTGGGGGAGGAGGAGGGGGGGGCTGCGCCAGGGCTTGGGCCAGGGCTGGGTTGCCTGATTTGGCTGCTGGCCGGGCGTGAGGTTGACAGCCACCAGGGGCTGGGGCTGTGCCATGCGCCGGGTCGTGCTGGTGGTGAGGAAGCTATGGGGAAGCTGGGGGTGGGGGCGGGGGGTGGGGCGGCAGGCGGTGCCAGGCTGTCAGGCCAGGGCCAAGGGGACAGGCGGGACTGCAACCAAGCCAGAGACAGGGCCTGGGGGGCTGCTGCTGCTGCTGCTGGGGGGGGGCCAGCCGGCCATGCCGCCCCGGACCAAGCCTTAGCAAGCTGCCTCAGCACCTCCCCACCCCCCTGGCCTTCAGGGGGCTGCTGCTGCTGCTGCTGCTGCTGCTGGCCCCCAGCTGCTGCCAAGTGGGAGTAGGTGGCAGGGGGGAGGGGGGGGGGGGTGGAGCTGGTGGTGGGGGGCATGGGGTGGTGCAGCCAGGGGTCTAGCCAGCTGCTTGGTCTGGGCTGTTTGGGCAGCAGGGGGGAGGTGCGCAGGGCTGCCTGCAGCTGCAGTATGGCCCTGACATTGGGCAGGGCTGGGGCCAGAGCAGCAGGCAGGGGGGGGCAGCCCCCAGGCTCAGGACAGCCCCCCCCCCCAGCACGGCTCACCCACACCCCCTCCAGCAGCTCCTGCTCGTGCAGGGCCAGGTGCAGGGCAGTGCTGCTGAGCAGCTTCCAGGCAGCTTCCAGAGGCACCCCTAGGGCTACCAGCCAGCCGCCGGCCAGCAGGAGAGCTGCCTGGGTGTGGTCCAGGAAGGCCTGGTGGGCAGCCTGCAGCAGGGGGTGGGGGGGGGTGGCGGCTGGCCCAGGGCCCCAGGGGGGTCAGCTCCAGGCTGCGGCTGCGGCGCAGGACCCGCTGGGGCTCCGGGCCTGGGGGTCCTGCCCCCCCTTGGCCCCCCCCTGCTGCTTCATTTGCTCCTGCTGCCCTTGCTGCTGTCCCACCCCCCTCTCCTCCCCCTGCTGCTCCTCCTCCTGCTGCTGCTGCCCTACCCACCCCCTGTGCAGCAATAGCTGCTGCTGCTGCTCCAGCACCACTGGTCTGCCCCTCCCCCCCCCCTGCAGCCCCCCCGCCTGCCCCTCTGCCCGCCTCCCCCTCTTGCGCCCCACCACCACCCCCAGCCAGTCCATTGGCTGCCCCAGCCACAGGCCCCAGCAAAGCAGCCAGAGCAGCAGCTGGTGAGGGAATGGACTCGAACAGGCTGCCCAGCAGGCCGCACCACACCCAGCTGCTGTACAGGAGGGGCTGGAGGGCACCCAGCTGAGCCAGCATGCTCACCTGGCAGCCCCACCCACTGCCGCCACCCCAGGGGGCCGCCCTCCCCCCGCCCCCCACACCTGCGACCCAACCCAGGGGAGTGGGGGTGACCGCCTGCCAGGCAGTGGCCGGTGACGGCTGGGGGCCCTGGCTGGAGCAGGGCAGGCAGGGGGGGGAGCCCCCCCCCCCCTCCCCCTGCCTCAATAGCAGCTTGAACCCCCTTAAGACCCCCCCCTCCCCCCCCTGCCTGTGGTGCCGCTGGCAGGGCAGACAGGGGAGGGGTGCCCTCACAACCATGCGGAGGGCAAGGCTGACCTTCCTGACAGCAGGAGCTGCTGGACAGCGGCCCAGACCCCCTCTGAGACCCCGCCCCTACCCCTGTCCCTGCGGCCCTCACCCCTGCCCCTGCATCGCTCCCCTGCCAGCCCCCCCCCCCTGCCGCCCTGCCAGGCCCCCCCAGTGCTGCCCTGTGAGCCCACCAGGCGGCTGGCCAGCTGCAGCACCTGCACCAGGCTGCCCCAGTCCTCAGCTTCCACGCAGCTTCCCACGCACGCGTCCAGGAACTCCAGCACCAGGCCAAACGCCAGCGGGGTCAAGCTGCGCCGCTGACTGCGACCCAGGCCGGGGGGAGGGCGGGCCCCCGCCCCTGACCCCATCGCCCCCTCCTCCTGCGGGGTCTCACCCCCCGCCTGGCCCCCCGCCTGGCCTGCGCCTGCGCCCCCGGCCCTCGCCGCCCCCCCTCCAGCACGCGCTGCCTCCACCTCCCCCAGCAGCGGCGCCAGCAGGAAGCAGGCCTTGCCAGGCAGCTGCAGGCGCAGCAGGCTGCGGGCAAGGCGCACGGCCCTCACCCCCCCTGCCTCTAACACAGCCAGGGGGGTGGGGGGGCTGCTGTGGGGGTCAGGGGAGGGGGGCCCAGCTCCTGGGGCGCCAAGGGGGGAGGAGCGGGGGGGCAGGCGGTTGAGGTGGTTGGTGGGGTGGCGGGGGGGGCTGCCATGGGGGCGAGGTGGGCTGCGGGGTGGGCTGCGGTTAGTAGTGTGGGCAGTGAGGGTGATAGGGGTAGGGGGGGGAGGGGGCCGACCCAGGGCTGAGGGGCTGAGGGGCCTGGCTGGGTTGGCTGGGGGAGGGGGGGGACGACCCTGGTCACCCAGGTGGGGGGGAGGGGGGGAGGGGGTGGCTGGGTGCAGCCAGGGGGGTGGGGGCCGGGGGGCAGCAGCAGGGGCGATGTGGGCAGCAGCAGGGGCTGTGTGGCTGGGGCTGCCTGTCTTGAGGCTGAGGGCCAACCCTACAGCTGCTGCAGCCGCAGTGGCCGCAGTGCTGGGGGCGGTGCTGGTGGCAGCAGGGGGGGGCCAGAGGGGCAGGGCTGGTGGACTCGGTGCCTGGCTGTTGAATGGTGTCACGGCGGGGGGGGCATCAGGGGGGGCATCAGGGGGGGCAGGGGCGGGTGAGGCGGAGGGGGAGGGGGTGGCCTGTGTGGTGGCAGTGGCTGTGCTGCTGCTGCCCTGGGTCAGGTCTGGGTGCAGGCAGTGGCGCAGCACAAGGCTCTGCAGCTGCAGCAGCTCAGCCACAGCCTCATAGGTGGCTCGGTCCGCCTGCATCATCACACCAGTCAGTTAGTTAGTCAATTAGTTGGTTAGTAAATTAGTTAGTAAGTCAGTCAGGTAAGTGCGCCAAGCAGACTGGCCCCTTCCCGACCCCTTACCCCCAACCACCTTCCCGGCCCCTGACCTTCCGCCCACCCTCCCGACCCTGTCAGCTTCTGACCACCTTCCTGTCCCCCCCCACCTTCCGACCACCTTCCACCCTGGCCGTGGCCCAGGCGTTGCCGGCGTGGCTGTCTGCCTGGCTGTCGCCCCATGGTGCAGGGCGGCGGGAGGGGGAGGGGCGGTAGGGGTCCCCCAGCAGACCCAGGCCCAGGGCGGGAATAGTCTTGGAGTCGGAGCTGGTGGTGCGGCGGTGGTGTCTGCAGCCAGGCCAGGCCAGGCCAGGCCAGGCAACCAGCTGGTCAGTGGGTCAACTGCTTGGTTGTTTGCATGGGCTCCCCCTCTCCCCCTCTCCTCACCCCCCTCCCCTTTTCCGCCTCTCCCCCCCTGCCCCTCTCCCCCCTGCCCCTCTCCCGCCCTCCCCCTCTCCCCCCTCCCCCTCTCCCCTCCCCCTCCCCCCCAGCCCCCACCCCCTCCTCACCTGGGGCTGGCCACCTGCATGGGCACTTCCAAGGACACCTGCCGCCTGCGCCTGGGTGATGCCGGCAGGGCCCCCGCCCTGGAGGAAGCTGCCAGGAAGGTGGTGCGGCCATCTGCCCCGCCGGCGTCAGCACCGCCCGGACTGCTCCGCCGCACTGCCTGGCCCACGCTGGGCAGGGGGGCAGGGGGCAGGGGCCAGTCAGGGAGGGGGGGGCCGGGGGCTGACCCCCGGGGGGGGGGGCCCTCCGCTGCTTGTGTGGGGGGGGTGGCCACCCTGATGCGTAGTGAGGGGGAGGTCAGGGTCGGGGGGGGGGCGGGGCGGGTGTCAGCCACGCCCGCTGGGGGCTTGTTGGGAGAGGGGGAGGGTGGGGGGGGCGTGGTGGTGGCGGCAGTGTTGGTGGGGGGGCGAGGAGGGGGGGGGAGGGGTGGCCGGGCAGCAGCAGGGTGGGGGGAGGGCATGTCAGCTGGTGGGGGGGAAGGGAGGGTGATGGCGGGCTTGAGCTCCTGGCGCAGTCAAGGTCAGGCAGCAGGGCAGCAGGCTGGTGGGAGTGAGGGGGGGGGGGCAGGGGGGGGGGGGGGGGTTAGGCACAGGGAGCTGTGTCAAGGTCCTGGGGAGTGGGGGGAGGGGGGAGGAGCCTGTACATGGCAAATCTACGCAGGGGGGGGGGGGGCTGGCTTCAGCAGGCGGTCAGGGGTGCGCTGCTAATGACGGGAGGGTGGACATAAAGATGCCAGTGTGACGCCAGTGTGACACTGTTGTGATGCCAGTGTGACGCTAGTGTGATGCCAGCTCCAGCACGCTCTCACCCCTGGTCCCCACCCCCCTGCTCCCCTCCCCGCCCCCCCCCTCACCTCCAGTGGTGCCGGCCTGACTGCCGCCGGCCTGACCCTCCTGCCCCTCAGCAGCAGCCGGGATGCTTCCTGGCCCATGGCCCTGCCCCCCCCACAGGCGCTGCACCGCCCCCCCCCTGCCTTGCCGCTGCCACGGGGGGTGATGCCAGCGCAGGGCGGCAGGCTGCTCCGGGGCTGTGTGGCGGCAGGGGGGGCGGGGGGCTGACAGCTGGCGGGGCGGGCTCCTGGGAGGAGGGGGGGGTGGCAGGGGGCAGCGCAGCCAGTGAAGGCGTCACAGGCCGGCAGCAGCCCGGCTTCACACAGGCTGAGGGGGGGGAAGCGCCTGCAGGGAGGGGAGGGAGGAGCGAGGGGGGGGGCAGGGGCACATGGGGGGGCCTGGGGCTGCCTGGGTAGGGTGAGCCCTAGGCTGGGGTGCCCCAGCCTCCAGGCCCCTCCCTCCCTCCCTCCTCCTGGGTGGCCATTGATGGTGCTTATGTCAGGGTTGTGAGGGCAGGCGGCAGGGGGGGCAGGTGGCAGGGGGGGGCAGGCGGCAGGGGGGGGCAGGCAGGGTCCCGGCAGCCCAGCTTCGACTGGCACCTCACCTGAAGGGTGGGGGTAGGTCTGGGTGCAGCATGGCCGGGGGGCAGGCCTCCACTACCAGGTCAGGCTGCTGGCTGCCCCCCCTGCTGCTCCCCCCCTGCCCCCACACCTTGCCGCCCTGTCTGCCTGCTCCCCCTACAACACCATCACCTACACCACCTGTACAAGCGGCGTTGGCGCCCTCCCCCCCCCGCCCGCCACCCCCCCCCGCCAGGGGCAGCAGCAGCAGCAGCAGCAGTGGTCCAGCGTGGGGGCTGCTTAAGCCCTGGTGGCCCCCCCCCTCCTGCCCCTGGCGCCCCCTCCCCCCCCTGCCCCCCCTCAGCTTGCTGCAGGGCCAGGCAGGCAGCGGCAAACCAGGCATAGGGTCCGGCAAGGCCAGCGGCAGCGCAGCCCAGCCCCCAGCTGCCCAGGCTGCTGCGTGTCTCAATGCTGCTGCTGCTGCTGGGGGGGGCCCGGCCAGGCGTGCAGGGGGGGCCGCCAGCAGGCAGCTCCTCAGAGGCCCCTCTGGGGGGAAGCTGCTGCTGCAGGTCAGCTGCTTCAGCTCGGCAGGCAAGGCCAGTGGCGGCAGCAGCAGGGCCGGCAGCTGGGAGGGGGGTGGCGGCCTCAGGACTGAGACTGAGGTCAGGGGGGGGGCTGGATGGGGTCAGGGGGGGGACACACACGGGGTGTACTAACGGCTGCTGCTGCCAGGCTGGCGGGTGGTGGAGGCTCGTGATGCTTGTGTTGCGGGGGGGGGGAGGGGGGGGCGGGGGAGGGGCAGGGGGCCCTGGTCTGTGGGGGGAGGTGTGGGTGAGCTGTGCTGCTCCACAAAGGTCATGAAGCTCTGGGTCTGGGTCAACTCGGCAGCCAGGGAGGGGGGGTACCTGGTGGGGTGACAGCCGGGTCGGGTGGGTCAGTGGGCCAGGCAGGGTAGGTGGTGTGGGGTGGGGTGTAGGGGGTGGGGTGGGGTGGTGTGGTGTCAGCCCTCACCCCAGGCGCAGCTCCTGCCAGGCAACAAAGGCGGGTGCATCAAACTCCTGCCGTCCCCCTGCCCCCAGCCCCCTCTCCTCCTCCCAGCCTGCTGGTGGGCCTGCAGCAGCAGAGCAGCACACATGCGGGGTCACACCACACCGTACCTCACCCAGCAGTACATCACACAGTACTAGAGGCCAAGAGGACCAAGGTCACACCCCAAGGGGGTTAGTCTGGTTAGCAGGGGGCATGTCTGTCAGCAGCTACTGCTGCACGCCCTCCCTTTCCCCCTCCCCTTCCCCCCCCCCTTTCCCCCTCCCCCTCCCCCCCTCCCCCTCCCCCCCTCCCTCCCCCTCCCTGCTGGACTGCCGCAACTGGGCCCACCTCCTGGCGCTGTGGTTGCTGCAGTGGCAGAGGCAGTGAAGCGGTGGTAGCCCCGCACCAGCCCGAAGCAGGCCAGCAGGAACAGGCGGCGCAGCTGCACCTCGTGACTGTGGCCCCAGCCTGGGTCAGGGGTCAGGGGGAGCAGCAGGCAGGGGGGTCAGGGGGGTCAGGGGTCAGGGGTCAGGGGGGTCAGGGGTCAGGGGGGAGCAGCAGGCAGGCAGTGAGCGGGGGCTGGCAGTACTGATCCCCTGCCTCCCCCCTGGCGCTCCCCCAGCTGCCTAGGGCCACCTGCTGATGCCCCCACAGGTAGGTCAGGTCAGGTCAGGTCAGGTCAGGTCAGGTCAGGTCAGGTCAGGTCAGGTCAGGTCAGGTCAGGTCAGGTCAGGTCAGGTCAGGTCAGGTCAGGTCAGGTCAGGTCAGGTCAGGTCAGGTCAGGTCAGGTCAGGTCAGGTCAGGTCAGGTCAGGTCAGGTCAGGTCAGGTCAGGTCAGGTCAGGTCAGGTCAGGTCAGGTCAGGTCAGGTCAGGTCAGGTCAGGTCAGGTCAGGTCAGGTCAGGTCAGGTCAGGTCAGGTCAGCGCAGGGCAGGGCAGGGCAGGGCAGAGTGACTGTAGCGGGCCAGGCCAGGGGCACAGCGCATCAGAGGCGCCACCTGACCCCAGGCAAGCAGGGCAGGAGGGGGGGCACCAGGGGGGGGCACCAGGGGGGGGCATGGGAAGCAGCAGGAGGTCCTGGGCAGCTGGGGGAGCGCCAGGAAGGGTGCCCTCCTGAGGTCAGGGCAGGGAGGGGGGGCAGCAGCAGCAGCAGCCTCCCTGTGCGCCGCCTGACCCACCAGGAGCCAGCACCAGGGCAGCGGCCGCCTGCTGCTCCGCCTGCCATGCCGCCTCCTCCTCCTCCCCCACCATCTCCACCCTCACGCTGCCGCCACTGCCGCCACTGCCGCCAGTGTCCAGCTGCTGACCCGCCTGTGGCCCCCCTGGCCAGCAACCGGGAGCAGCAGTGGGGGTGGGGGGGTCGCGGGAGGGCCCCCTGCCACCCTGCCTGGCCGCCTGGCTGCCTGGGTCTAGGTGTGGGGGGGGAGTGCAGGGGGAGGGGGCGGGGGGGCCCGACCCTGGTAGGGGGGGGGAGGCCTGCTGCTGCTGCTGCTGCTGTGCTGTAGCAGCAGGGGTGGGGGTCCTGAAGCCATACAGGGGGTTCAGCTGCAGTGATGAGCCTGAGGCGGTGAGGGCTGCTGCTGCTGCTGCTGCTGTGGGTGACCTGGCTGCTGTGGCTGTGCTGGCGGTGGTGTGCGGCCAGGCTGGGTGTGAGGGGGGGACGAGGGCGGCTAGCCGCACCCGCAGCTGCAGTAGGACTGGGTGCATCAGGTGGTGCAGCAGGTCGTCTTGTGGGGGCACATGCACAAGGTCCCTGCAGCAGGGGGCAGCAGGGGGGCAGTGAGGGCAGCAGGGGGGCAGTGCTGCAGTGCCTCCCCCCTCCCCCAGCCCAGCGCTTGCCCTACCCTTCTCCCTCTCCCTTTCTCCCCAGCGCCCCCCTCCCAGCCCTAACCAAACTAGTCCAGCTCAAACTGCTGCCTGGCCCAACAGGGACAACATGCCAGGCCCAGGCCCAGCCCCCCCACCTTGGCCCTCTTTCCCCCCCCCCCCCCCACCGCCCCTTCCCCCCTCCCCCCCTTCTCCCCCCCTCCCCCCCCCCCCTCCTCCTCTCCCCCTGCACCTGTCCAGCTCCACGACCACCAGCTGCTCCTGCTGCTGCTCCTCCACCTCCCCCCGCCCCTGCGCCACCAGCCCCATGAGGAAGGGCGTGGGCGCGTCCAGGTAGTCCCCCAGGCTGCTGGGCAGCAGGGGGATGTAGGTGTGCAGCAGGGGCAGCGGGTGCAGCAGCGTGCGCAGCCCCTCGCAGGCCAGGGTCAGCAGGCGGGGGGAGGAGGACAGCAGCAGGACGCGGCGCTCCAGGAGCACTGCGGGCAGGGCAGGGCAGGGCAGGGCTGGGGGGGCAGGGGGTGGGGGATTGGGGGTGGGGGGTGGGTTGGGGTGGCGGATAAGACTCGTTCTGAGGCAGTGACAGCAGGGCTGCCCAGACGGCCACCCCAGCCTGCCGGGCAGGCCAGGTAGAGGCAGGGGGGGTTGCGCCCTGGCGCTTGCCTGCCCCGCTGCCCCCTCACCCGCCAGCCAGGCGCTGACCAGGTGGTCCGGGCCCAGCCTCTCCGCCAGCGGCCTCAGGGCCAGCTCCTGGACCGGGGCAGGCAGCCCGGGCGCCAGCAGCGGCAGGTGGAAGGGCCGCCCAGCCAGCATGAAGCAGACGCGCTGTGCCTCCCCCCCCCCCCACCAAGCTGCCCTCCAAGCTGTGCACTCCCAGCTGCAGCTTCTGGCCAGCTTCCACGGCACCCACTGGCGTGACCCCACCCCCTACCCCCTCTTGGTAGTGGTGGATAGTACAGGCTTGAGGGCAGGGCTGAGGCCAGGGGGGGGGGTGAGGGGGAGGGGGAGGGGGGGGGGCCAGGGGGGCGGCAGGGGCTGCGGTTGTGCGGGGTAAGGCAGGGCCAGGATGGCGTGCACCAGGTCAGCCACCGGCCACTTGCTGCCGGTGACGAACACTGTGCGGTGCAGGCTGTGCAGCAGCAGCTCCAGGCTGTGCAGGCAGGGGGTGCGGGACAGCAGGCACAGCGCCTTGCTGGCATGCAGGCCCCAGGCGGCGGTGTGGGGCAGGGCCAGGGCGGGGGGCAGCTCCTCGTAGAACAGCAGGCAGGAGGCGAACAGGCGCCCGCCGCTCTCGTCTGCAGGGGGGCAGCAGCGGCAGGGCAGGCTGCAGGTGGAGGAGTGAGCTGCCCTACCTGGGCAGTACGACCTGCTGTATGGTGCTGGTGGGGGGTGGGGGGGAGGGCCTGCCTGACCTGGTGCCTCCATGTCAGCCACCCTGTGTGCCCTGTGTGCAAGACTGCAGCAGCTGGAGGGCGGCTGGAGGTGCTGCATGGCGCAGGGCTGCAACCTGCCACAGTGTGTCTGGGGCTGGTGAGAGCTCTAGCGCAGCTGGTGTCAACATCTGGGGAGGCTGGTGTGCTTGGTGCTGACGCGGTGCTGCGAGCCTGCTGCAAGCTGGTGTGCAGGGGCAAGACCAGTGGGGCACAGAGGAGATGCCAGTCAGCAGCCGGTCAAGAGGGTGGCCGGGGAGCGGGCCAGGGGCCAGCCATTGCCTCCCAGTGAGGGGCGCAGCAGGCTGATAGCGGACGGCTTCACCAGCCCTCATCTCAGCTGCTGACCAGAGGGCTGCCTGGTCAAAGCCTGGGCGGCTGCCTGCCTAGCATGCCCTGAGTCATGAGTCGAGGACACCAACGCCTCCGCCCCTGGCAAGGGACGAGACAGGCTGACCGAGGACCTCAACTCAGCTCTCAGCACCTCACACTGTGACCCATGGCTGCTGCTGGGGAGCCTACCCCCTTCCCCTGCCCCTGCCCTGCCCCTGCCCTGCCCAGCTGCTCTGGTGAAACAGTACACCTGCCCCTACTGACGCCACCCCAGTCTCCGGCGCAGCTGGGGTTGAGTTTCACAGGGAGGCTGGGGTGCTGCGGCTGAGCTTTGAGCCCCTGAGACCCCTGAGGCCCTCCACAAGAGGAGATAGGCACGGACCAGCAGCGCGGTAGGGTGGTGCTAGTGGATGAGTTCCACACCAGGAACCTCAGCTCAGCAGTGCATGGCCAGCAGCGCTGTGAGGAGCAGCTGGACAAACATGCGCAAACCCACCAGGCCTGCAGGCTGGAGGCCCGCAGCAAGGCAGGCGGCTGCAGCGCCCTCCAGCGCAAGGCGGCCACACAGCCAACAGCCAGACCAGGGCCTGATGTGCCCCTGCCCCCAGGGGCCCCTCCACCCACCCCTCCACCCACCCACAGCCCGTCAGCCACACTGTTTCAGAGCCTGGGCCCAGCGCTCCCCCGCCAGCCAAGCCCAACAAGCGCATCAAGGCCGGCCAGGCAGCGAAGCCTACTCAACCCAGCAGGGCCAGAGGCAAGGACAAGGCTGCTCAGCCCAGCCCATCAGCGCTGCAGCCGGGCAGATGGGTCAACAGGGGTTGTGATGTAGTGCTGAATGTGCAGCGCATGTGGGAGAGCAAGTGGCGCCCGCTGGAGCTGTGCTGGTGGCTGGGTTTGCCAGCTCTGCCAGCCAAGGGCAAAGAGCACCCTAGTCTTGGCCACAAGCGGCTGCGAAAGCGGCCACCCAAGGCAAAGCAGCAGCAGCAGCAGCAGCAGCAGCAGTAGAGGCGGCTGCAGCAGGCTGTAGCACAGTAATGTGCCCTTTCTTCAGCTGTCATCAGCTCGCAGTTAGTGCTTGTCAGTCATGCCAACTCTAGGCTGTAGCCCTGTCTCAGGGGTCAGGCAGTAGTGCAGGTAGAAGGAGTCCATGCCATGTGCATGGGAGCATAACTCCATACAGGTAAAAACACCACCCCTAGTTAGGTTTATCATCACTGTGCCCTTTGTGTTTGCCCATGTTGCCAGGTGCTGCCACTCTGCTGAGGGAGGTGCTGTGCCCCACCCGTGAGCACCAATGAGTAGAGTTGGGGCTGCAGCGTGTCTGGCTGCTGCTCAGGCTCCACAATCTCCACTCCAGCAGGCAGGCAGCACTGAAGGCAGCCATGCACAGCGCAGCCAGAGAACTGAGCGAACACAGTTTGACGCTGGACTGTACCAGCTGGAGCTGTAGACCATATGCCGGGCCCCTCTCAATGAGCCGCACTCACCAGGGCGAGGTGTGGCGGCAGTCGCATCCCTTGCGCTGCAGGTCCCAGAGCTACATCCAGCAGTGCCGGGGGGTATCGCTGATCCGCAGAAAAGGTCCCGGCGGAGAATGCATTGGGTGCGCATCCCGCTACAACAGCCGCTTCAACCAAGTACTGCAGACCGTCCCTTAGTAGCATTAGTCTGTGTCGTAAGTCATGATTTACTCAGCCGTAGCAGGCGACAGGGAGGCACACATAGCCTTGCAGGAAGCTATGTCCGGTGGTTTCCCCGAAATCTAATACTTTGACTTTTTGTACGTACAAGTTTGTCGTTTTGCATGTTTGATGCCCGCGTGGCAAGTGAGCTGTGCGGTTTAGTGACCAACATCCTCGCTACAAAGCACGACCAAGCGCAAGTTTTAAATCCCTACAGCCCTCATGCAACACCAAAGGAAAGCATGAGTTGTGATCAAATACAGGCTGCGAGATCATTATTGTAAAGGCTACTGACAGTGTGCCTACTGCCCACTTCAGCTCAGCCCTCTGGTGTGTGTGCCTCCAGGTCTACTACTAGCAAGAGCTCTACCCTACTCTATAGCTCTTACTCACACACATCCCCTTTGTGAGGGGTTTGGTATCTTTGTTTCTTGGGTTGTATTGCTGTAGCTGGCTATCGCCGCCACTTGCGCCGCCACTTGTTGAACAGGGCCTTGTCACGCACGTACACCCACTCCTAGCCTGGCCTGCCTGGCTTTGGCAAGGCTGGGCGGCCTTCCCAGTAGCACAGCTCAGTGGGGCGTGGGCCTGGGCCGACTGCACAGCGGCGGATGTTCAGCGCGGCTGACACGTCCCGGTCAAAGAACCTGCACATGGGTGTAAGCGATGCATGAAGTCAACACATGTGTCATGTCATGTGGGATATGTTGCGGCCATGCACATGTGCAGTGCCAGGCTAGTGCTTACCTGATGTTGTTGCTTGTTGAGCACATCAAGCCCCGGACTTGGGAACGCTTCGCTTCGCTGTACACTGGCCGCAGCCACCTGCATGGACACATGGGGCAATGCACATTTGTAAGATGTTTGTAAGATGATTTGTAAGATGCACGTTTCCTTACCTTGCCTTGCCTTACCTTACCTTGCCTTACCTTGCCTTACCTTGCCTTACCTTGCCTTACCTTACCCTGCATGGACACATGACCCTTGACCCTACCCAGCCACCTTGACTCCACCACCTCCCAACACTACCAACCCTCACCTCAACCCTGTCCTCAACCCGCGCAGCAGCCGGCCCCGGTTTGCTGGATCCTCCACCCAGTCATCATCCAACCGCTCCCCCTCCTCAAGCCCCAACAGACCCCGTTGCAAAGCCACCTCAGCCTGCATGGCTTCAGTCACCACCACCCCACCCTCCCCCACCAGCCAGTTGACGTCCAGCCCGCACACCATGCGGCGCACATAGGCGCACTGCCGCTTTGACCAGGCTGGCAGGTGCCCACCACCCAGCCCCACGAACCCAAACCTGCGCTGGTGCTCGTTGGTGCCCAGCAGGACCTTTGCCCAGCCAGGGACACAGACTTCTTGAGCCTGCCAGCGAAGAGGAGAGTGAGCATGTTGCTGAAAGCTGTCTCCAGCTGCTTCCCGACGTGGTCCACCATGTTGCCATCAGAGGGGTGGCGAGGGATTGCTGCGAGGCGGGCGCGGAGGTCGGGGTGCGCTGCCAACACGGCAGCCACTGCCGCGTTGGGCCGAGTGTTCGCGCCATTTCCGGGCAAGCCCCGGACCAGCTGCAGGAACAGGTTCATGCAGCTCAGGTCCGGGATGGCTGCCTGGGAAACTGGGATGTCTGTGTACACGGGCTGGTCGTGCAGGCCGAGCGGGTCGGCTACGTGAATAGTAGACAAGCCGCGCACGAGTAAGCCCAGTTGCAGGCTGGCGAGCACCGCCCGCTCGCTGCATGCCTCCACTCGTGGTTGCACCGCGGCTGCCAGGAAGGCATCCCAAAGTTATTGCGGCAAGTGGTCGATGAGGTGGGCCAGCTTACACTTCCTGCCGTGGTACTTGTTGCCCCTATCGCAGGCAGCGCGGGCCTCTCCGGAAGTCAGGCGTTCCCAACTACCTGAAAACTGCCCCCCTGTGATACGAAGCCTGTATCTCCGCAGCCACTCAGTCAAAAATATATGTAAACAGTGCTTTGAACAGAGGAGAGTCATATCTACGAAATGGCCGACGCAGCAAAAACTATCTAGCTCTCAGCGGTGCTCAGTGCCTGTCCAAAGATCGACATTTGAATTCATGCGATTTCTCCACATGCGAGACGCGCCGCACTAGCACGCTTCGCCACGCTGTTGTGAGTGGCACCTGCAACACGCAGCAGCAGTCGGAACATGTTTTGCTTTTGGCATGTGGACGCGACGATGGCAGTCGTGACGACTGGATACCACTATGAGCTTTTGGAGCTGCTGCTGGCGCTAGTGCATTACCGGCTGCTCTACTACGCTTAAATAAGGTGCTAGGTGCAGTACGTGGTGTTGTCTCACCTTGCTTTGCTGCCCTCGACTTGTTAGCTGCAGGTGCCCCACGCTTACGGGACGTGCTTGCCGCTGCCAGCTGTTGCTGCTGCTGAGGGGGTGCACCAGCAGGCTCAGCCAGCTCAGGGGTGGTGCCTGCAGGTGTCAGCTGCTGCTGAGGGGGCGCAGCTGCGGCAAGCTTCCCACGGATGTGGGTGCACACGTGGCTCTGTAGCTTGGGTACCCTCCAGCTCGTGTGTACCTCCTGCTTGTGAAACTGGAGGTATGACTGAAGCTGCTTTCCTGTCATCTTCATTGCCTCCTCGACAGTTGTGTGGCCATAATTATGCCCCCCAAAGGCAAGGGCATGGGCCGCTGCAAGCCGCTGTTGGCACGCATGGTCACCCACATTAATCACAACCCTCCCGACCTTGTGCGCTGCATCTGTGATCTGGCGCTCTGCCTTTGCTGACCGCTGTGCTGCAGCTGTGGCATCCTCCTTACGCCGCACTTCAGCACGGAGCTGACCCATATGCTGCTGCAAATCATAAACATCCACAGTCTTCATGGCCTCCTTGCATGTGTGCAGGGACATCAACTGCAGCAGAGCTGGCAGCTCCATGTACCTGCCACCACCATGCTTCAACAGCTGCAACAAGGACTCCACTGGGGCATTGGAGATGGGGCAGGCAAGGTAGTACTGTTCGAGGTGAAGGCGCAATGCGGGGCTGCCAGGGTCGCCGTTCACAGCCATGGCACGAATGTCAGATGCATATTGACGCCAAGTGCCATAAGGGTCCTCTTGCTGCTGCTGCTGCTGCTGCTGCTGCTGCTGCTGCATCCGTTGCTGCTGCTGCTGCTGCTGCTGCTGCTGCCCATCCTCAGGCGGCGGCAGCCGTAGCTCGGCATGGTACACCACATCAATCGCCACTTCCATGCGCGTAGCTTGGTCTGAGCTGCCGAGAGCAGCGAAGAGGTGGGGCAAGGCCATTTGAGCCTGCACATGATGCTGGTAGTAAGTCCACATAGCACCACAGTGCTCCTGCAAATAGGTCGCAAGCTGCTGCTTCTGCTGCTCGCGCTGATCTGCTGGCACCAAGTGTTGCAGCTGGCTATGCAGACCTGCCAGAAGGGGCAATGTGTCCCAGGTCCCCAGACGAGCTAGCACATCCTGGGTGTGGCGGTAGAGCTCAAAAGCGTGCAGGCCGTCATCCTTGCTGGCCCACATGAGCTCGGGCACCAAGAAGCTCTCCCCAACCACTGCCACCACGCTGAGCCTGAGCAGCAGGCTGTTGTCTTGGAGCAGCTGGCTAAGGGTGACAGCCCATGGTGGAGACATACCCTTCTGCCGCTCAAGCAGCTGTGACACAGCATCTCTCGCATGCGCCCAGACGCGCAGCATGGTCACCGTTGAGCTGATGTAGCTGGCCCAGCGTGTGTCACACGGCACTTGGGGCTTGGCGCCCCATGCTCCCATGCCGAGCGGCACCCAATACTGGGCCAGCAAGCTGGCAATGGATTCAATGGCTGGGCGGATGTCACCACCCAATGCAGCCAGCCCAGCCAGCAGGGTGTTGTGTATGCCGTGGCTATAGCAGGGCTGCGCCCGAATGCAGCCAGCCTGCCCCTTGCTCTGCAGGAGCTTGCTCATGCGGGTGACAACACCACCATATTCACCCATGTTCACAGCTGCACTGTCTGCTGTGATGCTGGCGATGCATGCAGTGTCGAGGCCGTGGAGGAGCAGCTCCTGCATTATGACCTGGACATGAGCTTCTGCCGTGCCAATAGGCAAGGGGATGATAGCCAACACATCAGTGACTTGGGTGGTGAGTCGGCCTGCCCCAGCTGCAGCCTCAGCCTCAGCCCCAGCCCCAGCTGCTGCCCCAGCTGCTGCACCAGCCCCAGCCCCAGCCCCAGCTGCTGCCCCAGCTGCTGCCCCAGCCCTAGCCCCAGCCCCAGCCCCACCACCGGGCCTCTGCTCCCAGACTTCTGACAGGTGCTGCGGGGTGGCTGCTGCTGTCACTCGCAATACGAGCACCTTGCCATGGCGATCGCATGTGCACCCATCAAATTGCAGGTGAATTGCCTTTGCGCGCAATAGTTGGTCTGAAAGCAGGTAGCAGAGCAAAGACATGCGGTTATTCCCAGCCTCAGGCCCCCCTCAGCCCCCCTCCAGCCCCCCCCCCCTCCCACCCCCTACCACTCCCTTCCACCACCTTCCACTCTCTCGGGGCTGGCGGTGAGGCACCTCCACGCGGTGGCCCTGGTAACAATCCGCATTGACTTCGGTCGCACGGATTGGCTAAGCTACCTCACCACCGCACCCAGCGGTATATAAATTGGGATGCAACGGGACAGCCTTCCCAGGCTTGAACGGGCACCGCTTTGTCCAGCGGAATACAAATGAGGTCCGGGTGCCGCACACGACCGCTGCGGGTCATCAAGCTGTTGTGGAGTTGCTGGCGTCGTCAAAAAGGGAGCAGAGCTACCTCAACGCGGGACGTTGGCTGACAGCTGAAGTTTGGACTTTTGGAGCCTGCACTTCAGCTTTTAGTGCGACATCCGGCGGACAAGGCTGGAATTGCTCTCGTCAACGAGGAGAAGAGATAGGTCCAGCTGCCGAGTGCACTAGTCTTTGCTCCTCTCATGCCTCTTTGTTTGCCTTGGGTGCTAGCTGTGGTCTGTGGCTACAGCTAGGGCAGCTTGGTGGGGACATGTCCAGCCTGTGTCCAACGTTTGGAGGTGGGAGCAGGCCGCGCCACAGGCGGAAGCTCCTCCCTTAATGCACGCCGGTTTGTACCGGAGTAGTTTTCTTCTTTTCTTCTTCTTTCCACTCTCTCCCAGCCCCTTCCCCCCCACGCCACCCTGCCTTCCCCTTTGCATCTTACCAAGGGTCTTGCGCCGCATGTAGGTTGACACGATCTGGAATTCACGCCCAACTGTGGATATGTTGCCTGGCCGGTGTGGGTTGGGGAGGACGCACTGCTCAGAGACGAAGAATTGCCGGCACTTGGAGAGGGCACGGCGGCTGACACCGGTCTCTAGATGCAACCTGACGGTGCTCAAGCAGTGGTGAGCATTGTAGGGTGCAGTCCTGGCTGCTGGCCTCCCCACAGGGCCCTCTTGAGTTGGAATGAAGATGTCTGTTGGTGAGAGTGCGAGGCCGGCTGGGCTGAGCTGCTCTGCCATGCTGCCCATGGGCCGGCCATGGCTATCCAGCCTTCCGTAGCCAGCCTCTGCACACCGCCTCAACACCTCCACTGAGACGGGGTGCTGCTCCAAAACCAGCAGCTGCTGCCTCTGCTTGAAGGTGAGTGGGGAGTGGTGGGGGCGGCGTTCGTGCCGGTAGTTATGCACCTGACACAGGAGGCTGCGTCGAGCAGCCCGTAGGGAGTGATTGGTAGCTGCCGTTCTGTATGCCACCTGCTGCAAAGCCGTATGCTCATCCTTGCAGGCGTTGGTGCGCTGCCTGCAGGTCGTCTAGGTCGCCCTGCAACCCATCCACGGTGCCCAGTAGGGACTGCTCCACATCCCGCAGCCGCTGCACCTCAGCCTGTGCCTTGCCCACCGTAGCCTTCATACCATTAGGGCAGTGGCGGTGGCCTGCCTGGGGAGAGCTATTTAACGCCTTCAAATGGGCACGGAGAGCTTTGCTCGGCCTCTTCGTCATGGCTTGCAGGGGGTGGGAGGGAATGGGAGTGGGTGGGAGGAGGGGAGGGCTGGAGAGATGGGATGGGCGGAGATGGGCGGGGAGTAGGGTTGGGTGGACTGGAAGGGGGTGGTGGAAGGGGGTGCCTACTCATCATACACCTGCAGCCAACAATTGATGTGCCTTTGGAGTGGTCCCAATCATCGTGCGTTACTCCAATATCTATGTTTCTTTGTTCTGGTGATGCACGTAAGAGTCATCTTGGACAATAGTGTATGGAGTTTGGCTGGAGCTCAACGGCGGTGGCAAAAAACAGCAAAGATGTTGAGGGGTGGGTGGGATTGCTAGCCTGGCGCCCACCATTATAGCGATGTAGCGCTGCCGTAAACACTTAAGGGAATCCTCACATCCTCGCCAAGCGGCCTGCACCATCAGGAAGCGCGCGCAGCCATGTTTGCCGGACTTCGGTGGTGTGCGCCACCGACATGTCGTGCATCGCTAACGGATAGCCAAGGACGTAGCTTACCAGTGTAGCTAATCACGGTCTCTGATTGGGACACATCCGGGGTCACATGTGGCTGCCCGCATCGAAAGACTCCGATGGCAATTCCAGTCGAACATTAAACGCGCACTATTACGCATTGCAGCAGACGCAGCAAACGTTACATCAATTGATGGAGTAGATGGGCCGCAGTTGCATGAAGATTACCAACCCCATGTTGGGAACGCCTGACCGGAAGCCTTCCTATTGCGCTCCGCTTCGGTGAGGTCCGGCTGTAGTGCCTCGTCGCGGTCCTCAATGTCACTGTCTGGGTCCTCCGGCACTGGCTTAGGCACGGTGCGCCTTTTTTCTAGCCATTAAAAAAAAACGTGAAGCCATCACAAATACTTAGGGTGCGGGTTTTCGCGTATAATTAGATTATTAGATGCAATATATGATATTATATGATATGATATAATGAGACGGTCTAATAGATGTCTCGCTTAGACCCCAGGCGACTAGGGCAAGCCAGTGCGACCACGGCGCACTGGTCGCGACCACAAGCGCGTCTGGTTTTGACTGGGCCGCGCAAATGTGGTTGGGCCGCGCAAAAGCGGTTGGGCCAGGCTGAGCTAGCCACATTGGTTGCGATGGCCACGATTTGCTTTGTGTGGTTGTTTGCAGGTTGCTTGTAATATGGAGCAGGCTATGCAAGGAAGGTTGGCTGGTTGCAGTTTTGGTGGCGAGGATAGTGATGGAGGATAGTGATAAGCATCGCAAGTGCAAGTGCACGAAATGCGAGCTGCGGGGCACTTGTGACTTGAGTCGTGCAAGTCAGGCTGCAAGTCATGCGTAGCGAGATGTTCCGCACTAGCGGGACTAGAGGGACTAGCATTCTCCGTTAAGATGCAGTCAGTAGAAGTCAGCGATGCAGCAAGTGTTTTGCAATGTATGAACGGGACGAGCTAAGCATTCTCCGCAACAGCGGGCATCTCAAGCCTCCGCTGCTCCACTGGGGATGATTGAACCGCCGAAACCGGGCGGCAGGCTGATGTAATGATATCATATAATGATAAAGACGGTATCATAATATATATCATTATATGATGAGGATAACTGCAATGACGAAGCTTTTCCGGGTTTGTAAACGACCGAGGCCGAAGCAGTTCCGAGTGAACGCTCGAGACCGACGCCAGGGGCCGGAGGCCCCTGGCGGAGGTCGAGAGCGTTCACGAGGAACTGCGAGGCCGAGGTCGTTTACAAACCCGGAAAAGCTGAGGCGTTGCAGTTAACTTGTATAACTTCAATTTACAAGGCGAGCATAGCAGAGCTATACAGCGGCGATGCACACGGCTATACAGCGGCGAAGCTGCAGTGGTCGCTATGACCAGTGTGACTGCGCGATCTCAGGGGCAGAACTGCAGCCAGCCGACCGGGTTTCTAATTATAAGAGCGAGGATGGCCACTTCAAGCGTCACCGCAACCCCTCCACGCGAAAGCTTCGCTGTTCCTTGCAGTTTGTGCGGCGCAGCCGCACTTTTTGCTGTAATTGACGGTTGGAACATAATTGGGCGTCGGTTGCCTTTGTTACAGCCTTCTAAAACATGGGCAAAAACCGTTTAGATCCGGGTAAATTGAAGTTATATAATTATAAATACCGCACCCTACAAATACTATGAATTGTTGGTTTTATTTGTTTGCATTTAACAGAGAATGAAGCGCTTGGTGCCCCATGGAAGTAAAGCAGCTGAGGAATAGGCAGGAGCTCCTGCATAGCACCATGCCCTTTGCTTTACAGTTGCCTTGGATGCTGCAGTGATCCATGCAACCCACCGCCCTAACAGCAACATGAGCACGAGGTGGGGCTTGGCATGGTCTTATCAGGTCTAGGGGGGCAGACTTCCAGTGCCTTACAGTACATTGCAGTGCACCAGCCTGCAGAGGTCCTGCTGTATCTGCAAAGCGGGGTCGATCACACAGCAGCGGCAGGTCAGCAGCAGCAGTAGTACCTGCTGTATCTGCGCTGAGCCGAAGCAGCTGCACACACGATGACGCCAGATGAAGGGAGTTCGCAGCTGGCTGCTGCCGCTGCTGGAGCTGCTCGACGAGTCCATTTTGTATGCCCCATCAGCGGCAACAGCGGCGTGACGATCGGAAGGCGCTCAATGCGGCGGCCACAGGTTGCCCAGAAGCGTCAAAAATCGTCCATGCAGTGCTCCTCTCCTCGCATTCTCCCATCTCCTTGCACCCTGAGGGTAGTTTTGCTGGTGGGACTGAAGCAAAGAGACTAAGCGGTGTAAGCCATCTTCTTCTCTAATTCTTTCGTCAAAGTACAACCAAATAAACGATGTTTGCCCAAACAAGCTATGCACTCCCTACACATGATTGTCATCATTTCTAGGAGATAGGAGGACGGTTTTTGCTGCTGGTGTTTTAACACATGGATCACGTTACTCCAGCGTCCACGTAAGATTGGCAGTGACAAGATCATGGCAATGGACAAGACAGGATGCAAGTGGGTCATATTCCTATTCCGTGAGCTCAACAATGACACAGCACCTGGCCTGGATGGGCTCCCAGCCCCCTTTATCAAGCACGCTCGCATAGTTGAGGAGGGTGTTACCACTTACTTGTTGCTCCCTCTGCTTGCCACATGGTTTCACAGCATGATGCGCACCTAGAATCAGCCTCAGGAGTCCCCAACATGGGGTTGGTAATCTTCATGCAAGTACTCGCTACAAAGTGCACCGATTTCGGTAGCGTTTGTTGCATTGGCACCTGAGGATTACTGCGCGTCTCCTGGCAAGCGGCGCGTTAGTTCTAGTGTTTGCGGCCATGCCGGCGCAAGCGATCGCGGACACACCTCAGCTGCTCACTATCGATTGGTCTAGTGGTGAGTAGAGCCACCAATGAGCGAACTGCGCTTGGCATCGAGCCGGAAGTACAATCTATGTTTAGCCCGCCAGGCTCACTCCGCGAGCCTTTCATTGGTGCAGGCGGCGTCGGAAGACCGTCGTGGGGCTAGTTACTGAGCGACATTGCAAGATACACGGAAAATGTGCGTTTCTCTCTAGCCTGTCACGAAGAAAAAGGGACCACCTTCCACAAACTGGCACGTTGTGAGCTGACCACACTAGATATCTAGATTGTGGCTCTGTAACTTTGTTCCTTACTCAACGACACAGCTGTTGGAGAAGAAAGCACGGCATTCCATTGAGTAGGCATGTGGGAACATAAGTTGGCGTGACCTAACTTTGCCTTGCAGTGCTGACTAGCCTAATCGGACCACCCGGAACCCTTCCAACCCCCCCCCACCCCCTCCCAGCACCCCCAGCATCGCCCTCCCACCCCCTCCCAGCCCCTCCCAACCCCTCCCTGCCCCAGCCCCGCCCTCCCACCCCCTTCCACTCTCTCCTACCCCCAGCCCCGCCCTCCCACCCCCAATTACAGCATCGCTTCTCAGTAGCCCAGCAGCACAGCCTCGCGTTCAGCATCGCAGTTTGGGCGTAGCAGCACAGCATCGCTCCTCAGCAGCCCAGCAGCACAGCCTCGCGTTCAGCATCGCAGTTTGGGCGTAGCAGCACAGCATCGCTCCTCAGCAGCCCAGCAGCACAGCTCCGCGTTCAGCCTAGCACTACAGCGCAGAACTTAACCTCAGTCGAAGCAGCAGCAGCAGCAGCAGCAGCAACAGCAGGAGTGGAGCCTCCATCGTCAAGGAGAAGACCACCAGAAGAAAACCCCGCCTTGTGTGCTGCACTCTGTGCAAGCCGGCACCCTTATTTTTCCAGCCCAGCCCCCGGGTCATTGGGGGAACGCTGAGCTAAGTTATCACCCAGTGTCTTACCCCCTGGCTGGTGCTTTGCTGACGTCGTGCCCCTGCCTGCGCCTTTGGCCCCCCAGGCTGCCACGGAGAACCCTATGGAGCCAGTTGCTACCTCTCAGCTGCTGGCGCAGGTGCTGCAGCGTTACATTTTCTCCTCGGCCCAGCCCCTGACCAGGGACTCCCATATCCAGCCCCAACCCCTTCAGCACTTCGGTGCTGGGGCTTGGTTTGTCCCTTTGGGCCGCCTTTGCAGGGAACGCTTGCAGCTGTACCAGCAGCAGCACCCCCTTCTTCCTCCCCCCCAGGCCGACGTTGCAGCCTTTGTTGAGGCCTGCAGCACAGCCCTTCTAGCCCGTAAGCAGCGTGAGGGCAGGGCAGTGGCCTCCCTGTCTTGCCTTCACTCTGCAGGCCACCCCCACCACGGTTTGGTGTTGGTGCATGACCACACCAGTCCAGCAGGCAGGTGCCTAGACGCCCAGCTGATTGCCCAACCCTCGCTTCAGGTGCAGTTCCTAGGCGAGACCCTGTGGGTGCCTGTGGAGCCTCTGGATCCAGGCCCCCCACCTGGGGCAGTCAAAGTGGTCATCCATCACAACAGTCCCCTAGCAAGCAAGGTGGGCTTGGTGGCAGCCCTGCTCAGGGCAGTGGGGTATGAGGTCAGCCCTGCCCCTCCCCCTGGCCTGCCTGAGACCCTGCAGCTGTCCTCGGCAGCAGTTCTTAGTGAGCGCCTGGGAGCTCACTCTCGCAACAGCTGTTTCAAAGGGTCAGAGGTGGGGAATGGGTGCGTTGTGGAGGCCATAGTGACCACCCCTGTCGGGGACGACAAGCTGACCCGCCTTCCTAGCAGGTTCGCCACACCCACGGGGGGTTGGGGCAAGGTGCAGGTCTTCCAGCTGGGTGGGGACTCCCGGCCCCTAGAGGACCCCCTCTCTGACCCTGAGCAGCTTCTCAGGCCCCCTCAGGGGCCTGCAGGCCAGCCTCCCACCCCACCGCCCCCTCCACCCCCTCCCCCTCCACCCCCTCCACCCCCCCATTCTGGGCACCCGCCACGGCGCCCTGATCATCCCCCTGACCAGTCCCACAACCATCCTGCCACCCACCCTCCCTCCTCTGCACCTTCTGGTCAGCCTACTACCCCTCCTCCCCCACCCCCACATCAAACAGGGCAAGACCATACCCCTCCCTCCCCGGCTGAGCAGCCCCGCCTCCTCCCCCCCCAACACCAGCCCCCCCCTGCCACCCTGAGCCCTGACCCTGACCAAGCTGCTGCCACCCCCACCCAGCGCACCACAGCGGGGGGTGGCACGGCCAGGCCTGAGGTGGCCAGGGTGGTGGGCGGCTCCCAGGGGCAGCAGCAGCAGCCGCTCAGCCCTGCCACCCTGAGCCCTGACCCTGACCAGGCTGCTGCCACCCCCACCCAGCGCACCGCAGCGGGGGGTGGCCCGGCCAGGCCTGAGGTGGCCTGGGTGGGGGGCAGCCCCCAGGGGCAGCAGCAGCAGCCGCTCAGCCCTGCCACCCTGAGCCCTGACCCTGACCAGGCTGCTGCCACCCCCACCCAGCGCACCGCAGCGGGGGGTGGCACGGCCAGGCCTGAGGTGGCCAGGGTGGTGGGCGGCTCCCAGGGGCAGCAGCAGCAGCCGCTCAGCCCTGCCACCCTGAGCCCTGACCCTGACCAGGCTGCTGCCACCCCCACCCAGCGCACCGCAGCGGGGGGTGGCCCGGCCAGGCCTGAGGTGGCCTGGGTGGGGGGCAGCCCCCAGGGGCAGCAGCAGCAGCCGCTCAGCCCTGCCACCCTGAGCCCTGACCCTGACCAGGCTGCTGCCACCCCCACCCAGCGCACCGCAGCGGGGGGTGGCCCGGCCAGGCATGAGGTGGCCAGGGTGGTGGGCGGCTCCCAGGGGCAGCAGCAGCAGCCGCTCCGCCCTGCCACCCTGAGCCCTGACCCTGACCAGGCTGCTGCCACCCCCACCCAGCGCACCACAGCGGGGGGTGGCACGGCCAGGCCTGAGGTGGCCAGGGTGGTGGGCGGCTCCCAGGGGCAGCAGCAGCAGCCGCTCAGCCCTGCCACCCTGAGCCCTGACCCTGACCAGGCTGCTGCCACCCCCACCCAGCGCACCGCAGCGGGGGGTGGCCCGGCCAGGCCTGAGGTGGCCTGGGTGGGGGGCAGCCCCCAGGGGCAGCAGCAGCAGCCGCTCAGCCCTGCCACCTTGAGCCCTGACCCTGACCAGGCTGCTGCCACCCCCACCCAGCGCACCGCAGCGGGGGGTGGCACGGCCAGGCCTGAGGTGGCCAGGGTGGTGGGCGGCTCCCAGGGGCAGCAGCAGCAGCCGCTCAGCCCTGCCACCCTGAGCCCTGACCCTGACCAGGCTGCTGCCACCCCCACCCAGCGCACCGCAGCGGGGGGTGGCCCGGCCAGGCATGAGGTGGCCAGGGTGGTGGGCGGCTCCCAGGGGCAGCAGCAGCAGCCGCTCAGCCCTGCCACCCTGAGCCCTGACCCTGACCAGGCTGCTGCCACCCCCACCCAGCGCACCACAGCGGGGGGTGGCACGGCCAGGCCTGAGGTGGCCAGGGTGGGGGGAAGCCCCCAGGGGCAGCAGCAGCAGCCGCTCAGCCCTGCCACCCTGAGCCCTGACCCTGACCAGGCTGCTGCCACCCCCACCCAGCGCACCGCAGCGGGGGGTGGCACGGCCAGGCCTGAGGTGGCCTGGGTGGGGGGCAGCCCCCAGGGGCAGCAGCAGCAGCCGCTCAGCCCTGCCACCCTGAGCCCTGACCCTGACCAGGCTGCTGCCACCCCCACCCAGCGCACCGCAGCGGGGGGTGGCACGGCCAGGCCTGAGGTGGCCAGGGTGGTGGGCGGCTCCCAGGGGCAGCAGCAGCAGCCGCTCAGCCCTGCCACCCTGAGCCCTGACCCTGACCAGGCTGCTGCCACCCCCACCCAGCGCACCGCAGCGGGGGGTGGCACGGCCAGGCATGAGGTGGCCAGGGTGGTGGGCGGCTCCCAGGGGCAGCAGCAGCAGCCGCTCAGCCCTGCCACCCTGAGCCCTGACCCTGACCAGGCTGCTGCCACCCCCACCCAGCGCACCACAGCGGGGGGTGGCTCGGCCAGGCCAGAGGCGGCCAGGGTGGAGCAGGTCTCGCGGGCACAGCTAAAGCAGCAGCCTCACCCCGCTGCCACCCCCAAACTTCCCACCGCAGCTAGAGGTGGCACGGCTTGGGTCGAGGGGGCTCGGGAGCTGCAGGTGGAGAGTTTGGCTTCCCGTAGCCCCAACCCCGGTTTTGAGGCGGGGATGGAGGCGGGGGTAGGGGCAACGGCGGGGGAAGTAGCGGGGTCAGAGGTGGGAGGAGAGGATGGGGCGGGGTCAGGGTCAGGGGTCAAGTCAGGGGCTACAGGGCGTGGGCTTAAAGGTTTGGGAATCCGCCCGTCCGCTCCCTCACGTGGGAGGCATCCCCGGTTTGTTTGCTCTTGGGGCCCAGCTGTTACGGAGCGTCCCGGGGGCCAGTGGCTAGGCCCGTCATGGGCTGCCCAAGTTCCCTCAAGGGGTGACACAGAGCAGCGGGGTTGGGGGACAGGAGTAGGGGTTGGGGTTACAGCTCGGTCTGCGGCGAGGGCCCGGGAGGGGACTGAGGTTTGGGCTAGGTCTGGGGCTGGGTTTAGGGGGGTGGATGGGGCTGGAGCTAGGGCAAGGGCAGGGGCAGGGGCAGAGGCTGGGCCTGGGGTTGGGGCGGGGGCGGGGGCTGGGGCTGGGGATGTGGATGGGGCGGGAGGAGGAGCTACAGTTGGGGCCAAGGTTGAGGCTGGGGCCGGGGCTAGGCATGGGACTGGGGTTGCGGTTGCGGCTGGGGCTGGGGCTACGGCAGCGGCTGGGGCTGGGGCTGGGGCTGGGGCTGGGGCTGGGGCTGGGGCTAGGGCTGGGGCTGGGGCTGGGGCTGCGGCTGGGGCTGCGGCTGGGGGTGGAGCCGGGTCTGGGGCTGCGGCTGCGGCTGCGGCTTCGGCGGGGATTGGAGCTACCCCGATGGCTCTGGACTGTCCCCGCCTTTCCCACCCCCTGATCCCTACCATTTTCCCTACGTCCACCACCTTCCAGCCCAAAGCCCCAGGGGCCTTTGTGGCCCGGACGCACCTGCCTCCTTTTGTACCTGACCCCATGTGTCACCCCCCTCCTACCTCTCTACCTTTTGCGCAACCCTCTGGCCCCCCCCACCTCCCTTTGGCCAACCCTCTTTCCTTTTCTCCTCTCTCCCTCCACCCTGAGGGACCCATCGCCATGAGCTCCCCTCCCAGTCCCCCCCTGTCAGCCTCCCCTCGCCTCCCATGTAACTTGGGGCTGCTGGAGAAGGCCCTAACCAAGGGCGCGGTGCTGGCCTCCAGAGGCAAGGTTGCGGCCAAAAAGCTCAGAGCTGCCACAGCCAGGGGCCTAGTAGCGGCCGGGCAGTGGGTAGGTGGAGCCCCTTCCGGCAGCCCTCCCTCCCTCATGGACGCTGAGTTAGCGGACCCCGCCGCCCTTAGTGTTGGTTCCACCCTTCCCCTCCCAACGCAAGAAGTCAGTCCCTCGAGCGGGGTGGACAGCCGGCTTGTCTTCGCGCGAGGCCGGGCCGTAGAGCTCCATGGCAGTCAGCCTCCTCGCAGGTCTGTCAGCGTCGCTAGGGCCTCTCCGCGCCCTTCTCCGGATGACAGGAGGGCCGTTAGGGAGGAGCGTCAGCGGGAGGCTCAGCGTTGGCCTAGGGGAGGCGCTACACAGCCAGCAGCCCAGCTAGCCCAAGGTGGGCCTCGCCGGCGCCGCTTTGGCATTCTTTCTTCAAGTTCTAGCTCTGATGAGAAGGAGGCTCAGCTTTGGCAGCGGCAAGCCGACAGGCAGCGTGCTACCCACCTTGGCCGTGGGACCCCACACACGCTCCGCTACGGCCTGCTCAGCCCCACCACCAGCCTAGCCAGCTCGCAGGGGGCCTCTGCCAGCCCTGTAGTTGAGTCGCCTTGCCCCCAAGAGGAGAGGCCCAGGGTGCCAAAGCGGCAGCAGCCAGAGCGAGTTAGTGTCCAGGATGAAGAGGGTCTGCTCTTCGGTCCTCTTCCCCCTCGGCCCCCACTAGCCATCTATAGTCGTGAGCCCCGGATCCGCCTTCGTCGCCCTGGGGCAAAGCTGGCTTGCATTGAGGCCACTTCCGTCCCTCCCCCCATTCCCCACCCCCTGTCAGGTCAGCCTTCCCCTCCTAGCCCAACCTCCCTCCTCCACACACGCGTAGCCCGCGCGGGGGCGAGCCAAGCTTAGCTATGCAGCGCCCAGGTGTGGCTGCCAGGTTCATGGCGGTCACCCTCAACGTGCAGGGCCTAGCCCAACCGCACAAGCTTCAGGCTCTGCTAGACTGGGCCGCTGACAGCCCGGCGCAGGTGGTTTTCCTCCAAGAGTGCCACAAGGCGGAAAGCGTGTGGCAGTGGGCCGAAGCCCTCTCCGGGGCCAAGCCAGCCTGGCGTGGTCAGTGGTTCTACACTCCCGGCACCGGCAGCTCCAAGGGTTGCCTAGTGCTCGTGAAGCCCTCCACCCTCCTAAAGGGGTGCACCCAGGTGCAGCTGCAGGCAGAGGCGGCCCAGGGACGGGTCCTGCGAGTGGACGGGGTTCTGGCTGGTAGGCCTGTCTCCTTGGTGTGCGTGTATGCCCCAGCGCAACAGTCGGAGCGCTCCACGTTCTTTTCTGTTTGCCTCCCCGCCTGCCTTCCCCCAACTGCGGAGGGCCGCCTCATCATCATGGGGGGTGACTTCAATTGCATCCTCTCCCCTTGGGATAGGGTAGGGGTCCCGCAGGGCTCTCAGCACGGGGAGGCCTGGGTGGGTAGCCGGGGCCAGGGGGCAGAGCAGCTGAGGCAACTGGTGTCGGAGAGGGGCCTGGTGGACGCCTGGCGGCAGCTACGCCCCCCCTCTGCCAGGGACCTCACTCACTTTAGTGAGCGTTGGCAGACAGGCGCCCGCCTAGACCGGTGGTATGTCTCGGAGGGCCTAGCTCAGTGGCAGTTGGACAGCACCATCTTGGGGGTGCGGCCGGTGCCCACCGACCACCAGCCCGTCTCTGTCTCCCTGTGCCCTCCCGACCCCCCCCTCACTGCCCCCGCCCCCTGGCAGCTGCACCCCGCCCACCTTGACGACCCTGAGCTCCTGGACTATCTCAAGGGGTACCTGCAGGCGGAGGACGCTCACCATGAGGCCGCCAGACAGCTGGGGACGCAGCCTAGGGACGGGCACAGGGCCAGGTGGGCCCGCATCAAGCAGGGCATGGCCCTGCGGGCCCAGCAGTTCCTGCGGACCAAGCGCCGAGCTAGGCGTGACCTGCGGCAGCGCAGGGAGAAGGCAGCCTTGGCTGCAAGGGCCCACCTCGTGCGCCATCTGCAGCTAGCAGAGCAGGCCGGCCAGGCAGAGGTGCTTGCAGCGCAGCACCTCGGTGAGACGACAGCCCTAGCCGGGGTGGGGGAGCGCGTGCAGGTGGCCCATCAGTCCCTGCTAGCCAGCGCTGTCCTGGACCAGGTGTATGGCGACCGCTCCTCCTTCTTTTTCTACCACCGCGACCAGCCTGCGCACACCCCCACCCTCATCTCCTCCCTTCAGCTCCCCGGGCAGCCCGGCTTGGCGGCCGACCTCACCACTCCAAACGGGGTGCGCTCAGCGTGCCAGGCCTTTGAACATCACTATTCAGCCGCCGCGCCTACCGGAGTCTACGCTGCAAAGGCCATCGACCCAGCCGCGCGCGCCACTCTGCTTAACTGTCTTACCTCACGTCTCACCCCCGCTCAGGCCAGGGCTGCGGAAGGGCCTGGGGGAGATCCCATGCTCTCGGAGGAGGAGCTGGGTCGGGCCCTTCAGGGCAGTGCTCACAGCAAGGCCCCGGGGCTAGACGGGCTGCCCATGGAGGTGTACGACCGGCTTTGGCCTCAGCTGGTGGGCCCTTTGCGGGCCATGCTGAGGGAGGCTCTGGCAGATACGAGCGACCCAGCCCCCCTGGCTGAGTTCCTCACTGGGGTCATTACCCTGGTGCCCAAGGCTGGCAAGCCTAGAGACCAGGTGGCGGGGTACCGCCCCATCACGCTGCTCAACTGCGATGTGCGGCTGGTGGCCCGGGCCCTAGAGGACAGGCTGCAGCTGCCGCTGGACCTGCTGGTGTCTCCTTCCCAGTCAGCTTTCATCCTGGGGAGGGACATCAACGACAGCGTGCAGTTCCACCTAGGCTTGCTGGAGTGGCTCCAGCAGCGGCACAGCCCTGCCTGGCTTCTGTTGCTGGACCTGGCAGGGGCCTATGACAACGTTTCCTGGAGCCTGCTCCAGGACACGCTAGAGGCCATGGGGTTCAGCCAGCAGGGGCACGTGCGCTGGGCGCAGCTGCTGCACCGGGGGGCCACCAGCCAGGTGCTCGTCAACGGCTACCTCACCGACAGCTTCCCCTTGGCCTCTGGGCTTCTACAGGGCAGTGGGGCTTCCCCGTTGTACTGGTGTGTGGTGTTGCAACCGCTCGTTAGCTACCTCAGCTCGCTCCAGCGGGCGGGGCGCATCACCACCCCCGCTATTCCCACTAGTCCCCTGGCCATGCACGCTGCCACCCTGACCCCCGCGCTTCCCACCAAGGAGTACGCGGACGACCTCACCATCCTGGTGGCGGATCGGGTCAAGGACGGGGAAGTGGTGGTGGAGGTCTTGGAGCGGTTCCGCGCCGCAGGCGGCCCAGCGCTGAGCGTGAGCAAGAGCGTGGCCCTGCCGTGCGTCCAACCAGTGACCGGTCAGGGCGAGCCGGAGGCCCTGGGGGCGGAGGGAGCAGGGTTGGCAAGGGTGGGAGGGGAGGGAGGGGGGAGGGGAGCCGCTAAGGGAGGGGAGAGGGGAAGGGTAGAGGCGGGGGCAGGGGCAGGGGCAGGGGCAGGGGCAGGGGCAGGGGCAGGGGCAGGGGCAGGGGCAGGGGCAGGGGCAGGGGCAGGGGCAGGGGCAGGGGCAGGGGCAGGGGCAGGGGCAGGGGCAGGGGCAGGGGCAGGGGCAGGGGCAGGGGCAGGGACAGGGGCAGGGGCAGGGGCAGGGGCAGGGCCAGGGGCAGGGGCAGGGGCAGGGGCAGAGGCAGGGGCAGGGGCAGGGGCAGGGGCAGGGGCAGGGGCAGGGGCAGGGGCAGGAGCAGGGGCAGGGGCAGGGGGGGTCATCCGCGCCGCGCCGCCGGGGTTGGTGGTGCGCCACCTGGGGGTCCCCCTAGGGGCGACCTCTTACGCTGCCACAGGAGAGGCCGCCTATGGTGGTGCTGCAGCTGCCATCACAGCGGCCTCCCTCCCTTGGCAGCCCCTGGGCCTCAACCTGCTTGGGAGGGTACAGGTGGCTCAGCAGTGCCTGGCCAGTAAGGTCATCTACCAGATGGCCGCCGTGCAACCTCCCACAGCCTTGGCGCAGGCCATGGCCCTTGCCATCAAACGCTTTGTCGCTGCGTCAGACCTTCCCCAGGAGCGCAGCCCCAACAGCAACCGCCTGTACCCTAGCGAGGCCATCTGCGTTATGCCCCGGCGGGAGGGAGGGGTGGGGCTCCCAGACCTAGGGGTCATCAGCACAGCCATGCGGGCGAAGATGTTGGCCCAGCTTTGGTCGCCCCGGGTGCGCCCTTGGCAACCCCTTACCCACAGCCTTTTGGCAGACCCCAGCCACGGCCTCAGCACCTGGGTCATCACAGACCCCAGCGCCCCTCCCTTGCGCAACATCACCCCGCGGCTGCAAGCTCACGTGGCCGCCTTGGCCCAACTTCGTCTGTTCCGGGTGGTACCCCCAGAGAGTCAATCCTTCTACTCGGTGATGGTGGAACCGTTGTGGTTCAACCCTCTGATCCGCCTGATCCCTTCTGCTAGGCAGGAGGCAGAGAGCCAGGGTTGGACCCATGTCCGCCACGTGCGGGAGGCCCTTCAGCGGCAGTCTCAGCTCGAGGGTGTCACCCGGTGGGCTGCTGACCTGGTTAGAGCCTGCCTCCCGGAGCCCTGGCAGCAGTGGGTGGACCTCCGTGACCCCCCCCCGCCTGATTGGGAATGCCTGAGGGTGGGGCCCGGGGTGGGGTTCGTGGCTCGGTGCCACCCCGCGCTCCATCCCTCCCACTGGGTGGCCCCCAACGGGCGGCTCTTCCCCCTTAACCCCACGGGCCAGGGGCCCCTGGGGACGTTCCAGGTGGTGGAGGGGGCAGTCTAAGAGCCGGCTGCGGTGGCCCGCCTGAACAAGCCCAACTACCTCTTGACACCGGAGGAGCGAGCTACCCACCTCCGTCCTCTGCCTGCAGGGCGCCTGGGCGGGCAAGGGCAGGAGGGTGGGCAGGGCCAGGGGCAGGGGGGGGTAGATAGGGGGGGGGGGGAGGGGCAGAGGCAGGGGAGGGAGCGGGGGTAGGGGCAGGGGTGGGGGGCAGGGAGGGGGTGGAGCAGGAGGGCAAGGTGGAGCCCCAGCGCATAAGGCCGGGCCCCCTCCCTGGCCCAAGGAGGAGTGGCTCCTAGGCCCCTGGGCCCACCTGCAGCTGGATCCCCAGGTGTGGGGCTTGGGCACCACCACCCTCTTGGAGTTTACCGTCAGGGATGCCAAGGTGCGCCTCCACCAGCTCCAGCGAGTCAGCGCTGACGCGCTCTACCCTCCTGGGGGGGGCCTGTGGCCGGTGCTTTGGGGTAGGCGCCCCCCACGGGAGGCCGGGTTGGCTCAGGGGACAGCAGTTGACGGAGGGGCGTTCAGGGAGCTGGAGGAGCGGTGGCAGGCCAGCGCTCAGCAAGTTACAGCCCAGCGAGCAGCGGAAGAGCGGGAGCAGCAAGGCAGGGACGCGGAGGAGCTGCTCCCAGAGGAAGTGCAAGGCAGCCAGGCGCCGCGCTGGAGAGACACCTCCGCCAGAGCCCCTCCCCGCCCCTCTCCGGAGCAACGAGCAGCCGAGCGGGCGGAGCGGCAGCTGGAGGCCCAGCAAGGGCCCCGGCGCACCGGTAGGCAGCCAGCTACCCTGCAAGTCCCCCCCGATGGCACGGTGGATGAGCTGGCCGCAGCCACTAGACCGGGCCAGTCCTGTCTCCAGGTGTGGAAGGAGCTAATGGACCCCACCCTCCGCCGGGAGCATGCCATCGTGGCTTGGCGGGTGCTCCACGGCAGCCTCATGGTTGGGGCCTTGTGGGGCCACATCCTTAAGGGCGCTGCTGCCCCGGGTTCATCCGCCTGCCGCCTCTGCCAGCCGGGCCAGCTGGAGACCCTCACCCACGCCTTCCTCACTTGCCCCGCCGTGGCTCCGGTCTGGGAGTGGGTGTTGGATGTGTACGGCCACCTTACCGGCACCCGCCCCCCCTCCGGCGATGCCCTCCTGCTCCTCAGTGGTCGCCCCACCCGCAGCGAGGCTCCCCCCTTCCAGCCCCCAGACAGTTTGCTGTGGCTCAGGTTGCGCGTGGCCTATCTAGGCACGGTGTGGCGTCTCCGCAGCTCCGGGGCCGCTACAGCCCTCCAACCGCAGATGGTGGCGCAACGAGTGGCAGAGGAGGTCGTCCTCACCCTCTCCTCCGCTGTTAAACGCGACTGGCACCGGGTAGGCAGAGACATCCGGGTGGGCCTTTGTGGAGCGGTGCCCTCCACCTGGTTTAGGGGTACGGACCCGGAGCTTGGCGCAGACCAGTTTGACCGGTTGTGGCCGGAGCCGTCAGGAGGGTGGTTCGCCAAGGAGGGGGCAGAGGAGAGGGCGCTGGAGAGGGTAGGGGGAGGGGAGGCCGGGGGGATAGTAGCGGGGGCTAGGCAGCGGGAGGAGAGGGCGTTTGGGGCGGGTGAGCTAGTTGTGCGCCTGTCCTTGCAGTGGCCCGTCCCCTTCCTTGCCCCTCTTGCTTGAGCTGGGTTAGCTTGTTAGGGGTTCTGAGTGTTTTGAGGGGTTGGAGGCTGTTAGGTCTCTGGGGAGCCCTAGGTTAGGTTCTTGTGCTCGTTTAGTGGGGGCGGAGGGGCAGCGAGGGTTGTGTCTTGGTGCTGGGGGGCCTAGGGGTGTATGTTGTGTTGTCCGGGGGTCCCTAGGGTCGGCGAGGTGGAGGGGTTGCTGAGGGTGGGGGTGTGGGGGGTGTTTGGACGTCTTTCCTTGGGGGGGTGTAGTTACCGTTCTAGGGTGGTTTGGACGCTGTTTGGTGGTGGGGTGGTGGGGTGGGGTTTGCTTGCCTCTTTGAGGAAGGGAGGGGGTAGCTTGCTCGACGCATGGTCTAGTCTTTCTTTTTCTCTCTCTCTTAGTCTCTCTCTTAGTCTTTCTCTCTCCTGTAATCTCTTTCTCTCAAAAAAAAAAAAAAATAAAAAATGGACAAGACAGGATGCAAGTGGGTCATATTCCTATTCCGTGAGCTCAACAATGACACAGCACCTGGCCTGGATGGGCTCCCAGCCCCCTTTATCAAGCACGCTCGCATAGTTGAGGAGGGTGTTACCACTTACTTGTTGCTCCCTCTGCTTGCCACATGGTTTCACAGCATGATGCGCACCTAGAATCAGCCTCAGGAGTCCCCAACATGGGGTTGGTAATCTTCATGCAAGTACTCGCTACAAAGTGCACCGATTTCGGTAGCGTTTGTTGCATTGGCACCTGAGGATTACTGCGCGTCTCCTGGCAAGCGGCGCGTTAGTTCTAGTGTTTGCGGCCATGCCGGCGCAAGCAATCGCGGACACACCTCAGCTGCTCACTATCGATTGGTCTAGTGGTGAGTAGAGCCACCAATGAGCGAACTGCGCTTGGCATCGAGCCGGAAGTACAATCTATGTTTAGCCCGCCAGGCTCACTCCGCGAGCCTTTCATTGGTGCAGGCGGCGTCGGAAGACCGTCGTGGGGCTAGTTACTGAGCGACATTGCAAGATACACGGAAAATGTGCGTTTCTCTCTAGCCTGTCACGCAGAAAAAGGGACCACCTTCCACAAACTGGCACGTTGTGAGCTGACCACACTAGATATCTAGATTGTGGCTCTGTAACTTTGTTCCTTACTCAACGACACAGCTGTTGGAGAAGAAAGCACGGCATTCCATTGAGTAGGCATGTGGGAACATAAGTTGGCGTGACCTAACTTTGCCTTGCAGTGCTGACTAGCCTAATCGGACCACCCGGAACCCTTCCAACCCCCCCCCACCCCCTCCCAGCACCCCCAGCATCGCCCTCCCACCCCCTCCCAGCCCCTCCCAACCCCTCCCTGCCCCAGCCCCGCCCTCCCACCCCCTTCCACTCTCTCCTACCCCCAGCCCCGCCCTCCCACCCCCTCCCAGCCCCTCCCAGCCCCAGCCCCGCCCTCCCACGCCCCCTCCCAGCCCCAGCCCCGCCCTCCCACCCACTCCCAACCCCAGCCCGCTCTCCCACCCCATCCACTCCCTCCCAGCCTCAAGCCCACCCTCCCACCCCTTGTACATCCTAGACCAATGGTCCAGGGCCGGCGGCGTGCTCAGCTCCAAACCCTGTCCAACTCACCAAGGGCTGGCTATCTGCACTGCCCTAGCGGCCTGAAAGCCATTGCAAGGAGGGCTGAGGCTATTGCCCAGCAGGTGCGGGCTGAGAATGAGATGTTGATGACCGAGGCCCAGTTACAACAGGCTTGTGAGGAGGTCTTGGAGGCTGCCCCCGGCGGCAGCTAGCAGCTGGTGCTGGTACTGCCCCTGGGCTGCCCACCCCTCCTACTGCCCCCCCCTGGCAGCAGCTGGTAGCTGGTGCTGGTGCCGCCCCTGGCATGCTAACCCCTCCATCTGAGCAGCAGGGGGCCCCAGCGGAGCTGTACACGAGCTTGACACGCAAGCGGGGGGCGGGCGGGAGGGATCGGACCCAACATGTCGAGGAAGGTAACATAGCAATGGCATACACACCTTGTGAGGCATTGCAGAGTGGCCAGGCCAACAGTACTGCTCTTCAAGGGGTCAAGCATCGCAGCAACCTTGCATATTTCTGAGCATGGGTGGAGGGGCGCTGTTACATCGTTTGGCATGCCATGTGAACCGTTTTGACTGCGGCGACTGTCCCTCACTATGTGCAGGTGCTCCTGGGCCACGTCGGTCGCGGCGGTCTCTCGCGGCGAGGCCCGCATGAGCAAAAAGTGCATGGATTTGAATGTGAAGTTTTGAGCCGCCATAGCACCTAGCACACTGCACAGTATTTAATGATACAAGCTGCACCGCATAGCTGAAAGAGTCTTCTATCCAGGGATGTGCGAAACATAAATAGAAACCACGTGGCTGAGACGCGGCGTGGTTTTGATTACCAGGGGTCGATTTCCTATCATTTCCTGACATTTTTTGAAAGTTGGGGACACCTGAATCAGCCCCCTCTTCAAGGACACAGACCCCACAGACCCCAACAAGTACAGAATGCTTGCTGTGAGTAGTGTGTTGTACCGCCTGTATGCTAACGTCTTGCGGCACGTGCTGACTGTCTGGTGCATGACACACAAAGTGCTGCCAGCTGAGCAGTTTGGGTTCATCCCGGGACGCAGCACCATGCCACCCATGTTCATTCTGCGCCATCTTGTCCATGCTCAAAAGGCTAGCGCAGATGCCAAGCACCGCAAGCTTTTCACTGCCTTCATTGACTTCAAATAGGCCTATGAGTGTATGGGGGTGCTGGGAGGGGGTGGGGGGGGGTTGGAAGGGTTCCGGGTGGTCCGATTAGGCTAGTCAGCACTGCAAGGCAAAGTTAGGTCACGCCAACTTATGTTCCCACATGCCTACTCAATGGAATGCCGTGCTTTCTTCTCCAACAGCTGTGTCGTTGAGTAAGGAACAAAGTTACAGAGCCACAATCTAGATATCTAGTGTGGTCAGCTCACAACGTGCCAGTTTGTGGAAGGTGGTCCCTTTTTCTGCGTGACAGGCTAGAGAGAAACGCACATTTTCCGTGTATCTTGCAATGTCGCTCAGTAACTAGCCCCACGACGGTCTTCCGACGCCGCCTGCACCAATGAAAGGCTCGCGGAGTGAGCCTGGCGGGCTAAACATAGATTGTACTTCCGGCTCGATGCCAAGCGCAGTTCGCTCATTGGTGGCTCTACTCACCACTAGACCAATCGATAGTGAGCAGCTGAGGTGTGTCCGCGATCGCTTGCGCCGGCATGGCCGCAAACACTAGAACTAACGCGCCGCTTGCCAGGAGACGCGCAGTAATTCTCAGGTGCCAATGCAACAAACGCTACCGAAATTGGTGCACTTTGTAGCGAGTACTTGCATGCAGATTACCAACCCCATGTTGGGGACTCCTGACTATGACCACATACCTCGACAACAATTGTGGGAACACTTGCGGGTTGGGGTCAAGCTGCCACAGCCCTTGCTTGCCTGCCTGGAGGGTCTGTATAGGGATGATAGCTATGTGCTGATAGATGGCCCCCACCGCACCCCCCCAGTGACTCCGGACCAAGGTGTCAAGCAAGGCTGCCCCATCAGCCCACTCTTGTTTGCTCTCTATGTTCACGACATTAGTAAGGAGTTCCTGGGTCCTGTTGATGCTGTGAGAGTGCAAGGCACACCTGTCACCCATTTCATGTATGCTGATGACCTGACCCTGGTGAGCACCTCGTCCCACGGGCTGCAGCGGCTGGTCTGCCAGCTGCAAGGCTTTGCAGACAGGAAACACCTTACAGTCAATGTGGGCAAGTCAAAGGTGATGGTCTTCAATGGCAACTCACAGACTGCAGCACCTAGCATTGGGTACAAGCATGAGATCCTGCCTGTGGTGAGAGAGTTCAAGTACTTAGGCATGCACTTCAACCCCAGCGCCACCCCTGCTTTTGCTGCCACTCATATGAGGGCTGGCATGTTCCTCGCCATGCGCCAGGCGTGCAAGCGTGCCAGAGAGTATGGGGTCCTGCATAATCCATATGCCCTGTGTCACCTCATTAGAGCGTTTGTGCTCCCCGTAGGGCTGTATGGCAGCCAGGTATGGGGCACTGCTTTCCTTGGGCATGGTGTGCAACTCTCCAACCCAGTGCAAACACGCATGCTCAGCTTTCTCAGGTTTGCTGCCAGGGTATGTAGCTCAGTGTCAGGCCTGCTGGTGCTGCATGAGTTGGGGCAGCTGCCCCTCCAACTTTACTGGCTAAGGGCTGCATGCAAGTTCTGGAACACTGCCAAACTTTCCCACAGTGACCTGCTGATGAGGGTCATCAAGGCAGATGTGGAGTTAGGCAGGAGCTGTCAGGCTAGTTGGAGTGCTCAGTTCCAGCTGGCCGCCAGAGAGCTAATGGGGGGTGAGTTCACCTTGAGCCCGGACATGGTCCTAGGCACCAAGGCTATGGAAGTCAAGTGGCTCGAGAGGTGGGGGAGGCGTTGGGTTGGGTTTGAGGGAGACCCTAGACTGCCTGAGACGGTGCATCGGGAGAGATGTTCGTATGCTGCATGGTTCAAGCATGGGGACGGCATTGGCATCAATCACATGGCACCACACCTGCTGAACAGACAGCTCTCTACAGAAGTTCGCACGAGCCTGACTAGGTTCAGGTTAGGCAACAGCGGTCTGGGGGTGGAGAAGGCTCGGTTTGAGGGGGTAACTTTCATTGATCGCACATGCACCAGATGCACAGAGGGGGTAGTGGATGACGCCATGCATTTCATCTTTGAGTGCACTGCCACGAGTTCCATCAGGGAGCAGCCGGAGTTTGCCTTGACTTTACAGAACAACAATGAGAACTTGCATGACTTCATGTTGAGCCCATGTGCACCTTTGTTTGTGCACCTTGCTATGAAGTGCGTTACAGAAAGTCCCGAACCCCTTGAGGGGGAGGGCGGCCTAGCAGCCTAACGGCTGACGGCTTAAGCGGTGTAAGCCACATCATCATCTATTCATGAGCTGTTCAACGACATGCGCTGTGGTGAATGACATTAACAAGGCATGGCAACAGGGGAGGGCATGCAGGAAAGTCCCAATAAGAATGGACAAGTGTGGAGCGTGTGGGCAATTGTGAGACGCATGAATCCCTGGAAAAGAAGGACCCAATACTGCCTTTGCTTTGGTACTAGTTGCCCGCTGGGCTAATGAGGGAGGTGCTGTGGTGAATGACACTGGCAGCTCATGTTAAGGGTTAGCAACCAGGTGTTAGTGCAGGCCGGCATTACATGGGGATGCTGATGTAGAAATGCCCAGACTCCCCCTTGGAGGGGGGTGTTGCCCATGTTTCGCAGCTATTCCAATTAGCCACTGCGGATGGTGGTGGCGACCATGATGCCATGTGCAACATGCAGAGTTAGTGGGCAGTCTCATCGCCTGAGTGCTCTGCGGCTGCGCTTGGCAGGCAGGCCCTCCACTGCTTCCGTGGCCTTAAGGGTGTGCTTCCTTGCAGCCCGCTTCCTTGATCTGCTGGCACCAGCCTGGGGCTCAGTGGGCTGCTCCTGTGTGGTGCCAGTGTCCCGCAGTGAGTGAAGCTCTATGTGCTGCTGCTGTTGCTGATCCTCCTGCTGCTGCTGCTCTTTCTGCTGCTGCTGATCTTCCATCTGCCGGTCCTGCTGCATCTGCCCACCACAGGCCACCACATGCGGGTGATGCAAAGGCGCCTGGGTTGTTGAGGTGCTGGCGGTGTCCTGATCCAGCACTTGAAGCTCCTCACAGCCCTCCACCACCATGCCTCTGCCCTGCTGCTGCAGCCTCCGTGATGGCGTCACCCCCTGTGCACTCAGCTCCGTAGATACGCCCTGACTGACCTGGGCTGCCTGGGATTCTTGGCATGCGCTGCTGCACTGCTCTTGGACTCCAGCTTGAACAACAACCCTGGCTGCCACGCACCCCTGGCACCCCTGGCTGACACCACAGGCAGGCAGGCCTGGCAGGCAGGCAGGCCCCCCTGACCCTGACAAGTCGCCCTCAGGCGGCATGCTTGCATGCTGCTGCCCTCCACCAGCCAGCACCTGGGAGGGCACTGAGGCCAGGTCGGGGCTGCCAGCAGGCAGCTGGGCTAGGGGCCTGCTGCTGAGGGGCACGGCAGCTGCTGGTGAACTGCCTGGCTGTGTGGGCTGTGGAGGTGGCCCAGAGGGGGCCTGGCGGTGCCCTGACGGGCTCTCTGGGCACAATGTTGGGCTGGGCCTGGGTGGAGGCGCTGGCAGTGTCCTTGCGCAGTCCTTGTTGCTACCCTCAGGGCTGGGCAGGAGGCTGGGAGCAGCGGGCTTTGCCAGCACTGGTGTGTGCCGCAGCCCAAGGCCACCAGTGCCTGGCTGAGCAGGAGGTGCAGGAAGAAACGTGGCCGACCCCATAGGCTCTGCAGCTAGCGGGGGGCCCTGTGCCTCCAGCTGCTGCTGCAAGGCCGCCACCTGAGCAGCCAGTGCTGCCAGGTGCTGCGCAGCCTGGGCCTCCCGCTGCACAGCCGCCTGCTGCTGTGCAGCAAGCTGGGCCTGCAGACCTGCCACCTGGGCAGTCAGTTGTGCCTCTGCCTGAACCTGGTTGCCCAGCAGAGTCTGCTCACCAGCCTCCCTAGTACCCCGTCCTACTACCTGCAGAGGGCTGCGTTGGCCGTGGCTGTGTTGCGCCTCGGTAAGCTGAGCCCTCAGCAGCGCCACCTCCGCCTCCCTGGTGCCCAGCGCTGCGGCGCTGCTGGCCAGCCGCTCCTCGTACCCAGCGCGCAGCTCGCGTATCACCTCCTCGATCTCCGCCACGATCTCGTCCCGTAGGTCGGCCTCCGCTGACGCGAGAGCTGCCTCGGCTTCGGACAACTGGCCGCACACGCGCTCCAGCTCCTGCTCCAGCTGCTGAACCCGGCTGGACAGCTGCTGCACAGCCGCGTCCGTTGCTGCGTCTGATGCCACTGCGGAGGGTGATTGGGCGGGTAGGCCCACATTGCCTGCACTGTCACCCACTTTGGGAGGTGGTGGCAGTCTGCAGCAGCAGGGAAAAGAGGCAGGGTGACGGAGGTGGACAGGGGGCATCTCAGACATGGAGCTCCATGCAGCTGCTGCCACAACAGCTGGTGGGAATGGAGGCTGGGTAGTGGTAAAAGCGGTCAGGTCAGGGTGCTGGGTGGCAGCGTTCTCTAAGTGGCAGTCAAGGGTAGCCTGCAGTCCCTGCCAGGGGTTACCTGTTGAGCGGAGCGCATGGTTGGCTGGGCGCACCAACCCGCATCCTGCGGCAACACCCAGTCAGCACATGTCGTCAGAGCATGCATGCACATGTTTCATTACGGAATTGACCTAAGCTCAATGCGTCAGGCAGGCCTGGTGGTTCTGAGGTCAACCAGCCTGAGGCCGTCCTGAGTGAGCATCATCATGGGTGGCATGGCTGCTGGGTGGAATGCTGTACAGGATGCCGAGCAGCAGATTGAAGGCAGGACAACTGAGGCGAGCAGGAAGGCAAGGAGAAGCAAGCAGGGGGTGTAGGGGTGACCATCCCAGCAGTGAGCTCAGCACAGGGTGTCTTGGTGGGAGGCAAGCTAAATGTCACCCCAGAGGCACCATTCTCCGCCAGCGCACGCCTTTTGTGCCACCATGCGCATGCACAACAAGCAGTGACATTCAGCATGCCGTGCTCTGGGCCCGTAGGGTCAGAACTAGGGTTTAGGGTGTCATGGGCTTGGCCCTGACTCTAACCCTGACGCCAGCGACAGTCAGCATGCTCTGCTCTGAGCCCTGAGTTGAATGAGGCAGCAGGTGGAGTACTTGATGGAGGTGGCCAGGGCAGCATAGCGCAGCACGTGGTGCGTCTCCTCCACGTCAGCCGCACAGGGGGAGGCCGCCACCAGCAGCACCAGGTGGCCGTAGCCATGCAGCACGTCTCGAAACAGGTGCGTGATCTGCAGCATCAGCACCAGCACCACCCCACCACCTGGCCTGCTGCCACGGCATGTGAAGCAGCTATGTGCAAGCATGTCTGTGGGATGTGCTGGACGGTGCCATTAGACATAACAATGGTACCAATGGACCAACGACTGGAGTGCGAGGCTGACTTTGCTTGGGTGCTTGGGTGGTTGTGGGTGCTTGTGCTTGGGTGAGGTGGGAACAGTCACAGTGTACGGCCTTACCTAGGCACAGCTCCAGCACTACCCGCTGGCCTGGTGACTCAGCAGCGTACACCTCACAGCTAGGCACTACGGCTTCAGGGCACCACCTGCTGGCCTGGCCTGGTCAATCGCAGCCATGCAGCTCGCAGCTTGGCACTGTGGCGCCCGGGCCCCTCACCTTGCTCTCCCTGTAGGGGATGATGCGCTGCGGGCCAGCGGCCTGGTTGGCCTTCAGCGCCTCCAGGCAGCGTCCCAACGTCATGAGGGAGGTGTTGATGGAAACTGACTCCCTGGGGAAAACAACACGGCATGAGTGCATGGGCACATGGGCAACATGAACTTTAGGGCAACCACATGGGCCATGCCATGCAAGCGGACCCAACCAGAAAAAACAGGGCAATCGGAACAGACAGGGCACAGACATAGTAAACATGAACAAGTGTGAAGAGCATGGGCAATGGTGAGACGCTTGAACAGAGGTACTCGAACGGAGTTGAAGCAGCTGTTAGGAAAGCATACACAATGTTGGCCTGCTGTAGCCACTCACTTCATGCGCACCCCCGCAGCGTTCTTGGTGCGCGCTGCACGTTCTGACCCCGCCAGGTCAACATAGGAAAGCTGCGCGGTGCGGAAGCTGGGCTGGCAGCCCCCCGCACCCAGCCCCCAGGCGGCCCTAGGCCCCTCCCCGGGACCCCCGGCACCTCCAGGATTCTCCAGCACTTTGATCTGTGCAGGGAGGCAGTGCAACGACAGCATGACGAGGCTGGGCGGGCTGGGTAGAGGCTGGCTGGTGGGGCAAGCCGGCTGGGCAGGCAAAGCAGGGTCAGGCAGAGCATGTAGCAAGTCCCGTGAGGGCACATGCTAAGGAAACAGTTAGTCTTGCTATCGCATGTTGCCGCCAAGTGCAGCAGGCTCGTCTTTTCTTGTCTTCAAACTGTGCTTTCATGCAAACGCCTGCTCTGCTGCCTGCTCTGCTGCCTGCTTTGCAGCCTGCTCTGCTGCCTGTTTTGCTGCCTGCTTTGCTGCCTGCTCTGTCGCCTGCTCTGCTGCCTGTTAAGACTGTACCCATTAGGGTTAAGGGTCGGTCACCATCAGACTGGAAGCGTCTAGGTGAAGGCTCAGCCAGCCCTGACCCTCAACCCTAAGCTCAACCCCGCATCCTCACTGACCGTGAACACGCAGTGGCTGCGGCTGGAGGTGCTGTTCACCCCCGTGGCGGCCTGCTGACGCAGCTTGGCGGCGCGGTGCTGCAGCTCCAGGGCCTGCTCCGCACTGTGGCACACCACCTGCAGCCCCGCATCACACGAACTCACACATCACACGACATCACACAGGTAGAAGCACGCTAGAGGGCATACCGTGAGGGGTGGTGTGACCACATTGCAGGACCCTGCACATTGGCTAGTCAAGGCTGTGGCAGACGCGTCTATCACTGATGCACAATGGCTGTGACGCGTTTGTCACTGCCGTGGCACAATGACGACAACACCGACAACACACAGAAAACCTCCACAAACACCACACTGGTGTAATGACTGCTGTCAAGGTGAGTCAACCTGCTAGACCTGGTCCTGGTGCTGTCAGGCCCAGCAGGCTGCGACCTGGTAATGACTGTTAAGACCTCTAGGCCGGGCTTACTTGGCCTGTGAGTCAGGCCTGGTGCCATACCTGGTGCAGTCAGGCTGTGCATTTGCCTGACTAGAGGGCAGTGTTGCTGTGGGCAGCATCTTATTATCCCGTGCTTGTGTTGCCAGTCCAGCCTGCCTCCACCTTCCACTGACCCCAACACAGCAGACTTCGTCTCTGGCCCTGGCCCTCACCTTACTGGCCGCTATGATTTGGAACCCAGACCTGACATGGCCAGACAGCCCAGGTTCAAAGCACAGACACAGACACACACACCTCCGACAAACGAGGGATGACTACCCGGCCTTGGGGGTCCTCCCTGATGCGCAGTACAGGCCGGGCTGGCTCACGTGGCTGGAGCAGTGCATGACGCAGCGGGGCCTTGCCTGCTTTGGGCAAGGGGCAGTAGGACAGCAGTGACGGCAGCGGCAGGCAGCTGAACCTCCCACCCAGCAGTGCCGGCACACTTCCTGCATGCTGCAGTGGCCTGCAATTTGCTGCGGTGTCTGCACAGCTGGAGTCCCTGGAACGCCTGAGCTGCCCACCAGGGACTGCAAACCCACAGCTCCCTAGCCATAACCCCAAGGCCTGCACCCTGCTGCAGTGCATCCGCAGCTAGAGTTCCTGCAGTGCCTGAGCTGCCCGTTAGCACTACAACATACAGCTCCTTAACCCTAACCCGGCTGCAGGGTGCTGCTCAGCCTCCACAACATAGCCTCCAGCAGGCAGGCAACATTGAAGGCGCTGTCACCTCAACATGGCAGTCAGCAGCAATTGGACTCACCTGCCTGCCAGCGGTCCTGGCGCTGCTGCTGTGGTGCTGGCTCCCCCGATGCCCCCCCAGCCAATGAGGCTGTGGGCTGGCTGGTGGAGGTGGATGCGGTGCCAGAGGGTTGCGAAGGCCCACTGCTGCCTGCCCTGCTGTGGTGGCTGCAGCTGGAGCCGTCTAGCAGGTCGTTCACCAGGTCGTTGTACACCTGGACAGGGCACAGCCAGGGAGGCAGGAGGGTGGCTTGTGCAATCCGCCCACCCTTCCCCTGCACCAAAGTCCTGCGGCAAGGAGGGGTGAAGCAGGTGGCTGGGGTGGCAGCCGCACCCGCATCAGCCTCTGTACCAACACTGCTGCAGCCGTGGCTTCAACGTCCTACATCAAAGATCCTCCTATAGGTGGTGGACAATGTGGCACACAGTGGCTATGATGTCCATGCTCGAGGCGGCCTGCGAGACCTTTACCTGCAGCCTGCCTTTACCTGATTAACCACCTGGAGTGGTGAGGTGTGTGCTGGCCTCTACTTGAGGTGCTGAGGTGCTGGCTGCAGCAGCACTGGCTGGCACATGTTAGTGTTGGTGGCAGTCAGTGGCTGCCTGATCATCTGCTGTCACCATGACAGCGGCTGTGTCTGAGCCCCTGGAGGCCACCATGGATGTGCCGTGATGCTGGCTTGCAATGCATGGTGATGATGCCATGCTGCACATGACACCGCTCCTTGGCCCTTGCACTGACAACTGATGGACGATACCATGCTCTGCACTACATGGCACTGCCCGGGTACTGCCCGGGTGGCGCCTGGCGTCATGCCCCTCCCCACCTTGCCCACTGCGCAGCCACCCACTGGCTGAAGCCCGGCAGGCTGAGGTATGGTCAGGGCAGCTGCAGGGCAGTGACGGTGCCTGACCATCACCAGGGTGGCTGCTGCTCAGCACCCCTGACAAATGATGACAGCACCATACTCTCCACTGCATGCAGTGGCTGCCGTGACACTGCCCTGCCTGGGCACCCAGGTACACCCAGGTGGCACTGCCCTGCCTGAACCCACACCCAGAGTAGCTGCTCCTCGGCACCACTGACAAGCAGCTGTGGCACCTGCCTGGGCCTGCACCCAGGAGCCTGCACACCAGGCTGCACCTCGGCACCACTCGTCAACAGGCAGCCTGACATGGGCTGCTACTGACACAGCAGTTGCCGCCCAGGCCTTGACATGCCAGGCTCTGTCGCCGAGGCCAGTGCTGTCACCTAAAGTGACAGTACCGTCACCTCAGGCACTGAGGTACTGGCCTCCAGTGCCCATGGCTGACCAGCTTTTCACAACATGCTGTAGCTGCCCCTGCCCTGCAGCCCCTCCACCTCCCGCCACCTCCTTCCACTGATACCACGGCTGTTGGTGCTTTGTTCCTTCAGGCATGTGAGCTTCAGCTCGCTGGCCCTGTCAGGCTGATGCCTCTTGAGGGACGGGCAGCTGAGGGTGGCCCCTGGGTGCTGCCGCCCTCACCTCATAGTACGACACCAGCACCTTATGCGGCAGGCCCTGCAGGTCCTGCACACCACACAGCACAGGCGGTGCAGCAGCATGGCAGGGCGCGACGCTTTCAGGTCTTTGCTGCTGCATATGCATGTCATGTGTAGGCAGTGTTGACTGCTTGGTTGACTGCTTCATGTTTATCATCATCATCTTGGTCATGTAACGTTGCAATGTTGCCTAACTGATCTGATGTGGCGCCCTGCAGCCTTGAGCTGTTGATGGCATAGGGCAAGGGTGGGCAGCAAAGCAGGCAGGAGGGCCTGATCTGTGTATGCAGCCATGGCCTTGACCCTTGACTGGCCTTGAGCCAGGGGTGGGTCTGCGGCCCTCATTGTGCTGGCTGCAACCCATACCAGTGAACCCACACATAGCTGCTGCAGAACTGGCAGGGGCTGATGCCAGTACATGTCGACCGCATGCCAGCATGACTCCATCCACCCTTAGTGAGGTTTGACTACCAATCTGCCTTTGCGTTGGTGATTGTCGCTCGCCAGGTTTATGAGGGGGCTGCTGACATGCAGCTGCGGCATGCGGGCAGGCCGCATGCCAGCCTGTGCAATGGTGGCGATGTTGGTGAGTGCTGCCCTAGGCCCCACACCTTGAAGACCTGGCGGATGGACCTGGGCAAGATGCCAGGCTCAGCCTCGGTACCCTGGGGCAGCGGCAACAAGCAACACAGGGCGGCCTGTCATGCACAGCACATGCTCAGCTGCCTACACCATGCATGAGGGGGGCTTGCTGCTTGCCACGCAGCAGGCTGAGGGCAACGGGTTTGTCCGCTGCTCCACCAAGCTCCCTGCTCTGCCAAGTCACACCCACCCTAACCCACCAGCATAGTGTGCGTCTTGCCTGCCCCGCTGCTGCCAAAGGCCATGATGACGCTGTTGGTGGCCTTGAAGCTGGTCAGGTCTGAAACCTGCGTGCGGTTTGTTAACGTAGGCATGCGCAGTGCAGACCTGTGTGGACCTGGCATACACCTGCTGGGAACAGGGGAGGGGACAGGCCCGCTGCGGGCAGGCATGACGGAGACCACCCTGTTGTGCTTCTTGAGCTCATGCTGATGGTGATGATGGTTCTGCGGACCAACACTTGTGGTTCATATGGGCCGGGCTACAATCTGCACGTGCTGCTGACATCCCGATCCCTTTGGTCCACTGCCCTTTGCCCTTTGGTCCACTGCCCTTTGCCCTTTGGTCGGAGTGCCCTTTGGGAGTGCGAGAACGAGTGACATCGCCTCCTGGGTATAATTAGGAGCTCAGCAGGTGTTAGCTGATATGAGCCTAGTAGAGCGCATCAAGGCTGAGCAGGCAGCTGAGCCCACCCAGCCTACCAAGGGCAAAGGCAAGGCCCAGGGCAAGGCTGCCAAGGCAAAGCCAGCACCACAGCCAGGCAGGTGGCTGGACAGGGACTGCAATGCAGCATTGAACATGCAGCGCATTGGGGAGAGCAGGTGGCGTCCACTGGAGCTGTGCTTCTGGCCAGACCAGGGAGCGCTGCCAGCCAAAGGCAAGGAGTACCCTGGCCTGGGCTACAAGCGGCTGCGAGACAAGCCAGCCAAGGCCCAGCAGCCTACTGAGGCACAGTAGTGTGTGCCCCCACTTTGAGCTGTCGTCAGCTTTCAATTAGTGCATGTTTTGTCATGCCAACTCTACGGTGTAGCCCTGTCACAGGGGTCAGGCAATGCTGTAGGTGGTAGGCAACCGTGACCATGTGTATGCCATGTGTAGGACATGTGCATGCCATGCGATGGGAACTCCACACAGAAAAAACACTGTTTTGTAGTGGTCCACAACTAGTGTGGTCGACTTCAATGAAGGCTCAAGGTTGAGGGCCAAGGTGCTGATGGTGCTGAGTCTGCGGTAACGCCATTTTGCCAGACGCTATGACATGATCATGGTGGTAGTGTGCTGTGGCTGCTGCTCTAACAGTGACGCTACAGGATGCTTGAACAGGGGTCATTGGGCCTTTAAAAAACCCACAGACCTTATAAAACCCACAGACATCGTTAAAACCCTAAGTTGCTTGGAGAAGTCACAAACGTCCAAAAGCCCAGAACCTAGCGGCACCATGACTTGAAAGAAGCGGGAGGTACTGGGAGGTGGTGGGATGGCATGAAGTGAAAGAGTAGTCGACCGTGCCTAACCATGCCATGCCACCACGTCAGCTACCCTGTGTGCCTTGTGTGCATGACTGCAGCAGCTGGAAAAGGAGATGGCTGAGGTGTCCATGAAGCGCTATGACTGCGTCAAGCAGCTGGTGGCCTTTTTTAGCGCAGCTGGCATTGGCACCAGGGGAGGCTGGGGTGCTGAAGCGGTGCTGCGAGCTTGCTGCAAGCTGGTGTGCAGAACCAGGGGCACAAAAGAGGAAGGCACGAACCAGCAGCGCGGTAGGGTGGTGCTAGTGGATGAGTTCCACACCAGCCAGGTCAGCTCAGCAGTGTATGGCCAGCAGCCCTGTGAGGAGCAGCTGGACATACGCAAGCCCACCAGGCCTGCAGGCTGTTAGCCCTTAGCAAGGCAGAGGCTGACCAGCCAGCTTGGGCCTGATGTGGTGCCCCCAGGTGCCCCAAGGCCAGCCCCTCTAGGCCCCTCTAAGCCGCAACCAGTCAGCCACACAGCCAGCATCAGGAGGGAGGTGCTGCTCCTACATCAGACAAGCGGCGCCCACCAGGGGTAAGGTTGTCTGTGTGAAGCAGTCTTGCTGGGAGCTGATGGCAGGGAGCACACGTGTGAACGCGAAGGTCTCTGAGGGCAACGGCTTCAGAACTCTGCACAAGGAACATGGCCAGCGGTACTGCTTGTAGGGTGTGGCCCTGGCAATGCTGCCAGAGAGCTGACCAGAGAGGGCAGAGGCTGCGTGAGAGCTGCCTGAAAGCTTGACACTGCTGCCAGACAGGGCAGAGGCAAAGAATAGTGTTGTGCTGGGGCTGTGGCTGTGCTGGGGCTACACACCGCTTGTCGTTTTGAGGAGGGTGTAGGATCAGCTCAGTGCCAGACACTGCTTGGATTGCTACGCCGTCCGCTGTTCCAACAACGCCCTTGACATGTTGAGGCCGCAAGCGCACAAAAACCTGCAGGGTCGCATTCAACATGCACCACCCAGCAGGGATCAGGCTTGCATTGACATCCATGTAGGCATGCACTGTCAACACACATACCCTTAGGTGCTGGCTGTCGCTGTAACCCTGCACAACCCCCTGGGCCTCAGCTGCCGCAATGGCCAGGTCACGGCGAAGGCCCCAGGCTTCACTGAAGCGCAGGCGCCTGCACATGCCGCAAGACGCCAATGCTGGAGTGTGGGAGCTGGCCCATGTGGGTGGTCATGACGGGGCCCTGGCTGCATAGGGCTGCCAGGGGTTGACCAAGCGTTGACCGATACTTTGGTAAGATTTCGCTAATACGAGCAGAGGCGCGCTTGAGGACATCTTCGTCCGCAGCATTATCGTATGGTAACTGTTCGTCAATGCCGTCCAGGCCGAACATTTCTCTCGCTACTGCGGGTGTCGAGCCTTCAGCCTGCCTTACGGCCACAACGAACGCAACCGTTGATTTGAGGCTCCGAGGTCACAGCTGACATGCACCCATGCAACTATTTTCATATCTGTACATGTTCCAGGTTAGGCTGGTTGCACCCAACCGACGATACAATATATGTCAAAACCTCCTCTCGACAAGCTGCACACAGTCCGTCCATGTAGCCGACTGCCCCTCCAACATCAAATGCCGCACCGATGTCTAGACTAGCGAGCCAAGCTGCTAGCACTCCGCGAATGGCCGCGGCCCGGATGCCATCCTCGTAGTGCTTCAGGACCTGCAGGAACGGTACAGCAGTCACGCCTGTTCAGCCTAATCGACGCTTCAGGTCACGCAACATCACTGTATCTCGCGGTGCTGCACACACCCCGAGCTTCAATGATAGAGCTGGACTTGTACCAAACATACCGTGACACGTACACAATGAGAGTATAGCCCGCTCACCGCCACGGCTACGTACACCAACCAGTCCGGCCCCGCGGTCAGCGCCAGCACAAACATCTTCAGCACGTCCACGGCTGATAGGATGCCCGCGAAGGCCAGGCCCGCTGCGTGTCCTGGCGCGCAGCTACCCCCGAATCCTAACCACCGGGCAACCGAATGCAGAACCAGGCCGGTACCAAGGCCCGCCGGCCCGCCCAGCGCGGCCAGGAGCTCCGATTCCTGAACTTGCAGCACGTGCAGCACGGCGGTGCACAGTACCGTTGTGGGTAGGTCCGCGCCGCCGAGCACCACCGCGCCGAATGCTGGCCACACAAACGCGGCCGCGGGCGATGCCGATAGCGCTGCCACCAGCGCTGTCGCTTGGCCGGCCTGCCGGCCTGCACCTGGCCGTCCAGCCCCCAGCAGCACACCTAAGAGGACGAGACACGCATCACCACCAGCTGCTTGCAGCAAAACAGCCCCTGGTGACGACGGTCGCATCCCAGGAGGCTGTGGTTGCAGCTGTGGCTGAGAAGCAGCAGGGGCGGCAGGGACGCGTGGGTTGGCCTGGCCCTGGACCGCAGCAATGTGTGCCCAGACATGGTCGACAAAAACTGCCAATCCCTGCACCTCAGCCTCCTGCTGAGCACTGACTCCCCTGGCCGCTCCATCAAAGCCACGGTCCCTTCCTAACCCTGCCGTAGCTGATGCATGCTGAGCTGCCTGGCTGCTCAGCTGCTGCGCTGCTGATTGGTTAGGGCAGCTGGGCGAGGGGGCCGGGACAAGGTGTTGGCCCAGGCAGTCAGCCCAGCCTGAGAGCACTGCAGACCCCACGGCCCCCCCCTCCCCCCACGAGGCTGTCACCGCCTGCTGCACTGCAGCTATGACAGCGGGGTGGTGCTGCAGGGCCGGAAGGGGCGGCGGCAGCAGCGCCCGCTCCCCACCCTCCAGCATGCGGGGGTGCATGCTTGCTGCATGGGCTGCGGTGGCCGCGCTGGCAGCTGCTGGCAGCTCCACATCCGGCAGCACGCCGAGCAGCTCATGCTGGGGCTCAAGCTGGGGCGAGCAGAGGTGGGAGCTGGTCGGGGCAGTGGGGTAGGGGCCAGCGGGAGGGGGGCAGGGGCCTGGTGAGGAGGTGGGGCTGTGGGTGGGAGAGTGGTGGGAAGGAGGAGGGCAGGGCTGCAGGGAGGCCAATGTAGCCATCACTGTGGCCAGGGCGTTGGCGGAGGGGGGCCCTGCACCACCCATGGGACACAGGTCCAGTAGGCAACAGTGGTGGGCAACGGTGTGCTCATGTGCGGTGTGGCATGTGGCGGTGTGGTGGTGTGACATGTGGAGGTGTGATGGTGTGGCATGTGGAGGTGTGTTGGACTGTGACACATCGCGGCGAGCACGGAGCAGCTGAAGAGGAGGCAGGCATGCATTTGTAAGCACACCCAGGGTGCCCTGCAGACATACCAGGCTGGCGGCTTAGCTTGGCTTAGCTTGGCTTAGCTTGGCTTAAACTGGCTCATCCTGTTGACCGTCAACAGTAACAATAACAAGACATGCATGCTGGCGGTTTGGTTTTTTTGCTTGGCTCAAGTGAGTGTAACCCTGACTTATGCAGCATCATGCGGTGACAGGGGCTGACCTGCTGTCCCTGGCACCTCTGGCAGCTGCAGGGGGGTCCACGCCAGCCTCCCTTCCAGCCTTCCGCCAGCTTTGCCGCTAGCGAATGAGGGTGCACGCGCATTCAGACCCTGACCCCAGCTTCCACTGCTGAGACCCAGACTGGCTCCAGGCAGTCCAGCTGCTGGACCGCCCTTGGGTGCTGTGTAGGCTGCACTGCTCCATAACGCCTCCACCACTGCCGCCCGCACCACCTTTGACGGCAGGGCAAGGCACAGGGTGTAAATGGGTTGTGTACACCAGCTTAGTCTGCTCATTGGGGGTTGGTGTGCCATGTAGGCAAGTGGGAGAGGCAGAAGTTGCAGGATGACAATTAGGGTGCTGTGAAAGGGGATAGGAGCCTCAAGGGTTGCCTCTCCAACCAGAAATGACCCTACTGAAACAAACTGGTTACACTCTCACATCCTGCCGTCATCACCTGCTGGCTGCTCCACGCAAGGAGGAGTAGGCGCTGCAGCAGCAGGGCCACCGCGTCGCCTGGGAGTCCCGGCAGCAGCGCTGCGTCCGACTTTACGGCGGAGGCCGCGGAGGCCCACCAGGCTGCGGCATCTCGCATACCTGAGTCGCGATGCACTATTTCTCGTAGGGCGCCACCAGGCGTGCCACGAGCGGCGCGGCCGGTGAAGCCCGTTAGGGAGCCTCCCGAGAGCGCGACCAGCGCGCTTGCAACGCTAGGTGTGACCGACTGTGACATGGCCGCTTGTTGGTGCTGGACACCGGCCAGGGGTGTTTGCGCGCGATGGTGTTTTGGGTGCGGAGGGGGCGCCGGGCTGGGCGTAAAAGCTGCGTGGGCTGTGCTGGCCCGCCGCAGGCAGGAGAGCAGGTGCAGCGCACAGCCAGCCGTGGCATCGACGACTAACATGCGCGTTCCGTTTCCCGTTGCTTGGACGTCGGGAGGCGGCATCACCCCCGGGTCGCCCGGCAACGCCACGGTTTGCGGGCGTGCGGGGTCGACCGGCACGCAGCCCGCTTGCACCATTTGCTCAAGATACCAGGCGGCGTTGGTGTACTGGTCCAGCAGCTGTAGCGTAGCTGGGTGTCGTGAAAACAGGGCCAGGCAGCGGAGGGCAATGAGAGCACGGTCTTGAGGGAGGACACCAGGCATCTCTGGGGGAAGGGAGGGCAGCAGAGAGGCCCATGATGAGGCAGGAGCTGTTAGGGTGCTGTGGGAAGGGAAGGTAGGAGGGTTGCATGGGGGGCCTGGCTGCTGCTGCTGCTGCCGCTGCCGCTGCCGGGGGGCCAGGAGGGGGGTGGGGGGGGGGGCGGGGCATGTGGGCTGAGGTTTGATCGCTGTCACTGGCCTCCAGGGGCACTGGACACAGGTCCAGCCAGGCGACCAATGCCTGCATGGAAGCATGAGAGCGGGTGTGATCTCAGCATTGACAACATAGAGCAACAATAGCAGGTGCAGGTAAGCAGCTGCAGCAGCAGCCACTGTACTGTAGATTCACAGGTTCGGTCACACCTTTTGCAGTTATGGTCACACCTTTCACAGGTGTGGTCACTGTATGATGCAGGTATGCTAGCAAGACTGACCATACACACTAGGGTAATTCACCACTCACACATGAACTGCACTACTGGTACAACCCTGCTATGCCACCACAAGCCACACCCCTCCCCCTGCTGCTCCCTCCCTCCCTTATCCCCCCAACCTCACCTTTGCTCCCCTCCGTCCCCCCCTCCCCCTGCTCTCCCCTCCCGCCCCGCCCACGCGCCTGTAGCACAACCAGGCCCTGAGCGGCAGCACCCCCAGGGGGGACCAGGTGATGCAGCCCTTGGTGCCAGCTCAGCAGCGCCTGGGACTGGGTCAGCGGCGCCAGCAGGGGGCTGTCAGCCGGCCAGCTCTGCAGCGCCAGGGCCACGTCCTCACACTGAACCTCACTCTTCCAGTCACTCCCCGGACCTACATCCAAGGGTGACCAGGGGCTGGTTTCCTGAAGAAGACATGTCCCTGGCTCTAGGTTTGATTCCGGACCAAGATCAGAACCTGGTCTATCTCCTGACCCTACCCCCAATTGGGACCTTTGCTCGGCATCGAGGTTGGTCCTGCCCTGATGTGGTCCTGGTGCAGGCCCTGTCCCCTGCCTTAGATCGCACTGACCTGCACCGTATGAGTTTCGCTCCGCCCCTGCAGACCCGGGTTCGAGTCCTTGCCCAGACAACTGCTCCAGCCAGGGTTCGAACCTGGGTCGTGAGCCCGCCTGGCCCATGCAATGAGCCACTGCGACACCGTGGCAAGCTATGCCAGCTAGGGCTTTGACCACCCCGGTGTGCAGCAGCCCGGCCCTGACCATCTCCTGCTGCATAGCGCAGCTGAGGGCCAGGAAGGTAGCAGTGGCGACACAGGCAGCAGCGCCACCCTCACACCCCCTGCTCCCCCTCTCAACTTGGTCTGACAGCCACTGCGCCATGCAGCTTGCGGTGGGTGGGTGGCAGGCGAGGTAAGCGGTGGCAGTAGGGCAGGCAGTGCAGAGCCAGGCAAGCTCAGCACACACACAGCTCAGCAGCTGCTGGATAGTGGCAAAGACTGAGTGGAGAGGGGGAGCCCCATCCCAGCCATTGAGCCCACCTGCTGACTCCGCCCCTGCTCCCCCCCCTGGCGTTGCCCCAGCACCCCCCCCCGGCCTGGGCTCCCCTAGGCCCCCAGGCGCCCCCAGGCCTTGCAGCAGTCCCCCTGCCGCCTGCAGCTGCTGCAGCGCCTCAGCCAGCTGTTGGGCCAGGTGCAGGGCCAAGCGCTGCTGGTGCAGCATGCCTGAGCAGCTGTGGGTGCAGGCTGAGGCTGTGGTAGTAACCAGGCCCCAAGCCCAGGTGGGGGGGAGGGGGGGCCAGCAGCAGCTTAGCAGCTGGGGCGACAGGGCAGCCGTGGAAGGGATGGTAGCAGGTTGCGGTTGTGACATGGGGTTTGGGGCTTTGGGGGGAGGGAGGGCTAGCGAGGGGGGACCTGACTCAGTCCCTACCCCTGCTGCTGCCCTGGCTGCTGCTGCTGCTGCTGCTGCCCCTGTACTGGGTGCAGCAGCAGACTGTGCAGCATTTGAAGTGCAAGCAGCAGCAGCAGCAGCCGTAGTGACCGCCTGGGCCCAGGCAGCAGCCCCCGCCACCACCAGGCGTGCTGCGGCAAAGACCAGAGGTAGCGCGCGCTCCCGCTGCCCCTGTCCTACACCTTGCAGCGGGTTGGCCAGCCAGCAGCCCGTGGGGCTGGTCTGCAGCCATGCAGGCAGCAGCTGGGGCAGCACCCCCTGACCAGGAGGCGCCAGCAGTGCCTGGCTGCCCTCTGTGCTGCTGCCCATTGCTTCAACCACCGCTGCCACACCGGCCCACCCTGCCCTCGCTCTCTCATCCTCCCTTCCCACACCCACACTTTCTGCAGCTGCCGGGAGTGACCTTGGGAGGGGGGTGAGGTGAGGTGGAGGGGGCGCTTGTAGCAAGTGCAGCAGCAACAGCTGCGCCGCCCCCCCTGACAGCAGCTGCGGCGACTGGCCTGCCAGCTGCTGCAGCGCATCCAGCTGATGCTTCAGCAGCTGCCGCAAAGGGAGGCCCCTGCCTGATCCAGAAATGTGGCTCTGCCCGCCCCTGACCCCAGCCACCAGACCCTGACCTTTGCCCTCCTCCTCCTGATCTGGTGAGGTGGGCGATCTGATCTGTGGCCAGATCGCGATCTGATCTGATCTGCGATCTGATGCCTGTGCTGATCCCCCTGGCTGCTGACGCTGGGTGGTGTGCCAGGTCTGGTAGGGGCCTGTGGAGGAGGGGTGCAGGTCGTGAAGCAGGCAGCATAGGTTGCCAGCCACCGCCTGCACCACCTGCTGAGCCGCCGTGACCCCCCCCCAGCCTCCAGCCCCAGCCATGCCTGATGACAACCCTGCCGCCCTGCCACAGTCCAAGGACCTAGCTGGCCCACCTGCTGACCCCCCCTCTACCCCCTCCTCTGCCCCCTCCTCTGCCCCCCCCTCTGCCCCCCTCTGGGGTCTAGGAGCGCCCCCCTGCTCGGGCAGCAGGCCTGGGCCCCAGCCCCCCACCCCCCAGGCGGTGTCAGGCAGCCACAGGAGGGCCAGGGTGGCGGCATGCAGCAGCAGCTGCTGCAGGGGGCTCAGGGGCAAGGGCTGGGCTGGGACCCCCGTAGTGGTGGTGCCAGCAGCTGGGAGGCATGGGTGAGGGGGTGGGGGGGTCAAGGCTTGGGGAAGCTGATGGGAAGGTGAGGGAAGTTGGTGGGTAGCTGGCAGGTGGCACTGCCAGGCTGCCAAGCTGGCGAGGAGGGAGGGGGAGGGGGGGCAGGAGGTGGGGGGTGGGAAGTGGGCTGGGCGCCCCTCCCTGATTACCTTGCTCTTTCCCATGCTTGCATGCTCACTCAAGATGGATGCGCTGCTTGCACAGCTGGACAACCGCTGCAACCACCCCATGCCAGGATCCATGAGCAACATGAGGTGCATGGGGGTCACACTCCCTGGACTGTTTTGTATTTCCTCCTCACCCATCTGCCCACACGGCCCATGCGCTCCATGTGCGCTTGCATGCAAGGGCGGCGCGAGGTCAGGGCCCGGTGCTGTTGGCCCCCCTGCAGCCTGGACTGAGAGTAGGGTGCTGCAGATCAGGGCAGCCAGGCTGTGCTGCTGGGCAGGGGCGAGGAAGTGCCAGTCTTGAGCCAGGCTTGACAGCAGGCGGTGGGCAGCGCGGGTCAGCTGCAGGTGGGCGGCTAGGGAGGGGGAGGGGGGGTGCAGGGGCCGGCCGTGGCGCAGCGCATGCAGGGCGGGCAGCAGGGGGTGGTGGCACTGGACCTGGTCTGCGGCAGAGGGGAAGGGGGAGGGGGGGGGGGGGCAAGATGGTGCAGGGGTAGGCATAGGGGAGGGGTGGGTGGGTGGGTGGGTGGGTGGGTGGGTGGGTGGGTGGGTGGGTGGGTGGGTGGGTGGGTGGGTGGGTGGGTGGGTGGGTAGGTGGGTAGGTGGGTAGGTGAGGAAGGCGCAAAGGTGGGCAAAGGGGCAGGGGAGGGGGGGGGGAGGAAGGCGCAGGGGTTGGAGCAGCAGGGGGCAGGGGGGTGGTGATCATGGACCCAGGTGCTGCAGGGGTAAGGGCAGTTGAGGCGGACTGCCTAATGCCGGGTACAAGGCTCGACAGTGGATGGGCTGAGCACACTCACCAGCTGGTTGGCATCTGAGCCCTGTGCTCTCACCTCCCACCCCCTCATTCACACTAGTCACACCCTCACACTCCAACATCACACCCCTCACTCTCTCGCCCACCTGCCACCCTGGCAGCATCCCCCTGGTGCAAGGCCATGGCCAGGTAGGGCTCCAACGCCGCAACCAACTCAACCGCCTGGCCGGGAGCAGCCGCGATGCACTCCTCCGCCAGAGCCGGCACCAGCAGCGCAGCAGCCGCCAGCACACGGGGCACATCCTGCAGCAGGCTGGCGGGGGAGGCCGAGGGGGGGGGCCAGCAGCAGCCAGGGATGACAAAGCGCCCCGGGGGGGGGCTGTGAAGGCAGCTGCCAGCAGCCTCCAGGCCAACGATGGCAGCAAGCCCAGGCCCAGCTCCCTGGGGGGGGGGGGGCAGGGGGTCACTGCTTGCCTGAGGGGGCCCCCCCTGCCCCTGCCCCTGCCCCTGCCCCTGCCCCTGCCCCTGCCCCTGCCCCTGCCCCTGCCCCTGCCCCTGCCCCTGCCCCTGCCCCTGCCCCTGCCCCTGCCCCTGCCCCTGCCCCTGCCCCTGCCCCTGCCCCTGCCCCTGCCCCTGCCCCCGCCCCTGCGCCTCTGCCGTTGCCATGAGTTGAGACAGCCCAGGCAACAGTCGGGCGAGCAGCAGCAGCAGGGCCTGCCAGGAGGGGGAGGCGACCACATCTTCAGGGTGGATGGGGCCATGGCCCAGGCTGGACCGGCCCCCCACGCTGACCCGCCGGAATGCCCCATGCGCTGCATGGCTGCCCCGGGCCTGGGCCTGGGAGGGGGGCCGCTGGCTGCCTGCTAGGAGGGAGGAGACACCAGGTCCGGGGGAGAGGGGGGGTGAGGGGGGGTGGCCGGCCAGGGTGGTCAGGGCAGTCACCAGGGCGGCGGTGCTGGCAGATGTCTGCAGGCAGGGGGGCAAGGGGGGGGGTGGAAGGGGGGGAGGAAGGGGGGGGGGAAGGGGGGGGGGAGGGGTGTGTGGAAGGGGGGGGTGGAGGGTAGGGGTGATGAGGGATGGAGGGGTGGGGAAGGGTGGGGAAGGGTGTTTGCAGGCAGGGGGGTGGGGGGGGGTGGAGGGTGGGGGGGAGGAGAGGGGAGAGGTGGGGGAGTGGGAAGGGGTGGTGAGGTGAGGGAAAGGGAGGGGTGGGGAAGTGGTTTTGAATTGGGGTGTGAAGATGTGGGGGGTGCCTGTGGGTGAGATGGCAGGGCAAAGTGCAGTCAGGGCAGGGGAGAGGGGGAGGGGTCTGGGGGTCCGCAGGTGGCGCGCAGCAGCCCTGGGCCGGGGAGAGGGCTGCTGGCTGGGTCAGGCACCAGCCGGCAGGGCCGGTAGCAGCAGCAGCAACAATAGGAGGGGAAGCAACAATAGAAGGGCAGGGCAGGGCATAGAATAGGCCCTGGTACCCCCAGCCCTTCACTTCCTGCCACAAGGCTGCAGCCTGTCCTGCTCAGCCTAGGCAAGGGCAGCCCAGAAGGCGAGCAGCAGACTATGGTCAGGGTGACAAAGAGGAGAGTGAGCAGGAGTGACTTTCGACCTGCAACTGAGTGACGCAGGTGGCGACCGCGTCGGCATTGAAGCCGCCGCCCGCACCACCAACAGCTCCAAGTCCTCCAAATACAGACCAGCCAGCTTGCAAGCCCCCCCCCTGCAACCCCTGGCCGCCTGACCCTCCCCCCCCCCTGAGCCAGCAGCAGCAGGGCTGCCTCCCCCTCCCCTGGGCTCACTGGCTGCTCCCGCTGCTGCTCCCCTTCCCCCTGACCCCCCCCAGCCCCCCCTGACCCCCCCCTCCTGCTGTCCCTGGGTGCCTGGGCCTGCTGCTGCTGCTGCTGCCCCCCCAGCCACCTGGGCCCCCCCACCCCCCCAGTCATCAGCCTCGGTCGTGGCATCAGCAGCAGTCTCAGAGCCACCATGACCCTGGTGTGCCGGCCCTTTGGCTGTGGAGGTGGTTAGGGGCCCTGACCATGACCAGTCCTCAGCTAAGGAGAATGCTGCAGGCAGGACAAGCCCAGCACCCAGCACCCCTGTCGCTGCCCTTGCTCCTGCTCCTGCCCCTCCTGCTGTGGCGCCCCCTGGCCCTGCTCCTGCCCCTGCCCCTCCTCCTACAACACCGGCATCCCCTGGCCCCCCCTCCTCCCAGGCCAAGAGGTCAAAGCAGTCTTGGGGTGCTTCCCCCCGCCCTCCTCCCACCCCAGACCCTGCCCCCTGACCTCCCTGCTGCTCCCTCCCCCCCTCCCCCCACTGCCGTTGCCCCCCTTGCTGCCAGCTGGCCTCTGCGACCTCCAAGCCCAGGACAGCCTGCTGCTGCCCCTCCCACACACCAGCCACCCTGGCTGCCGGCTGCAGCTGCAGCTCTAGGGGCGCAAACTGGGCTGCATGCTGCCCCTCCCACTCCCCTAGCTGCAGCTGCATCACGGCCATGTCAGCAAAGCCGCCCTGGTCAGCAGCAGCAGCAGCAGCAGCAGTATCGGCAGCTCGGGGAGGAGGGGGAGGCAGGGGCGGGCCGGCTGCTGTTGCTCCACCTAGTAGGTGTGGGAAGCTGTCCAGCAGGTCAAACACCTCACTCCCCCCTCCCACACCCCCACCTTCCTCCCACCTTCCCTCAGCCTCCTGGTCAGAGGGTAGCTTACTCTCAGCAACACCGGCCTGCACTGACCCTGCTGCTGCTGCTGCTGCTGCTGCTGCTGCCGCCTGCTTGGCTGCAGACGTGGTCCCCACAGGAGCTGGGGCAGGCCCCCCCTGCCCTGCCCCCCACCCCTGCTGCTGACCCGGCTGCAACGCCCCCCCCAGGCCCCCCTCCTCCCCCTCGCTGCTGGCCAACAGATCCTCCACCGAGCCCTGGGCTGAGATGAGCTCTGCGAAGCTGCTGGCGCCAAGAGAGGCGCGGCTGGCCTGACTGGTGCGACGCCTGAGGGAGCGCCGCCCCCCTACCCCTCCTCCTCCTCCTCCTCCTCCTCCTCCCCACCCACTGCCACCGCCGCTGGCGTCCCCTCCCCGGCCATCCCACCCGCCCCAGCTGCGGCGGCTGTGGCGCCGGCTGCTGTGCTGCCGAGGCCCCAGCACCTGCACTCCACCACCACCGCTGGGCCGGCGTCCCAGGTGCTGCGTAGGGGCAGCAGGGGCAGGCAGGGCGAGTGGGATGCAGCAGCAGGGGCAGACAGGGTTGGTGAAATGGGCAGCAGGGGCACACAGGGTGGGTGGCACGTGGCAGCAGGGGGATGGGGCAGCAGGCAGGGGGAGGGCAGCAGGCAGGGGGAGGAGGCATCAGGTAAGGTGAGGTCTAGATAAGGTGAGGGTGTGGCCCATGTTTGAGAGGTTGCAGCAACACCAGGCAGCATTCTGGTAACAGACTCATATGCCGCAGGCTAACAGAGCCTGTGTTGCCTGTAGTATCAATGGGTTTTGAAAGCAAGGCTGACAAGGATTCGAACCTGGTACCTGAACAGGGCAGGACAGCACGCACCCTGGTCCTGCAGGCCTGCATGAACTACGTCATGGTGGTTGTTGCATCATAGTGGTGCTTGTTGGATTGTGATGGTGGTTGGATCATAGTGGTGGTGGTTAAATCATGGTGGTGGTGGTTGGATCATGGTAGTGGTTGGATCATGGTGGTGGTTGGATCCTGCATAACCCACATCATGGTGAGGGTGAAATGATGAACACTGGCAGCTGTTCTGGTGGATGGGGTGCACATGCTGTTGCCCTCTGTTGCCATGAACCCCACCATGACCCAGCCCAGCCTCCACCCCTACCTGGAGCTCAGGCTGCTCATCCCAATGGGCTTCCGAGGGGTCCAGCTGCTGTAGCAGCGCTTGCGCCCAGCCCTGCCACGCCCTATGCACCCCTGGCTGCTGCTGCACCGCTAGCAACAGGCTGTGCACCGTGCCTGGCGCCAGCAGGCTGCTGTCACCAAGGTGTGGCTGCTGCCCCTGACCCAGCTGCTGTCCCTGACCCAGCCCTGGACCCCACTGCTTGCTCTGACCTGGGTCTGGCCTCCCTTGGCAGGTGGTAGGGTGGAGGGGGGAGCCCCGCTGCTGCTGCTGCTGCTGCTGCTGCTGCTGCTGCTGCTGCTGCTGCAGGTGGGGTGTCAGGGCGGGGAGGTGTGGGTCAGGGCTGGTGCTGGTGAGAGGCTGCACGGCGCCACATCGCTCCAGGGCCTGCTGCACACTGAGCCGCAGCTGCTGCTGCAACAGGGCAATGCCTGGCAGCGTCTGCAGAGCAGCGGGCAGTGGGTGCGGGTGCGGCAGGTGCAGGGCATTGAGGGGGGCAGGGTGGGGTACCTGTTCAAGCTATTCAGTGGGGCTGTATCCAGATAAGAGTGAGGACTAGGCTTGCACAAAGGCGCTATCAAGCCGTTGGGCTGAGATGCATGCTGCTGCATGTGGACCTGTCAGCTGCAGAAGGGGGAGCCATGCTGTGCTGCAGTACTGAGCAAGCATGCCGCTGGCACCCTGCAGGTTAGGGCCATGCTGCACATGCATGATGAGTGCAGGTGACGCCGCTGTGCATGTAAAGCCGCTCCATGCGCCGTTGTATGTGCATGTGCGCCGTTGTATGTGCATGTAAAGCCGTTCCCAACATGGCCTTGCCTGGAACTCAAGCTCATCCTGCAGTGCCAGCATGCGGCTGTGCACTTCATCATCAGTCAGCTGCTCAGCGCCGAGGGTCTCCACACTGCCATCCAGGCTGTCGGCATCTGGGCCGGGCCCTTCCAGCCATTCGGCCAAGGCCTCTACGAGCAGCTTGGCATCCATGCTGCTGAGGGTTGGGGGGCGTGGCGGGAATCCCGACGTACTGCCTCTGAGTTCGTTGGTCACACGCTTGCACCACCGGCAAGTTGGGAAAAGTCCTAGGAACGTAGGAGTCGCTGCTGCAGCCATGCCGCTCCCGCAGCTTCCTTACAAACGCCCGTTCTTCGCTATCCTCTTAGCGCCACACGAGATCGAGGTACGCCTTGCACCGTCCCGCGCTTACCGCTGCTGATGCCCATTTGGTTATGATTCTTACGCCCGACTGCCACTTACCGCAGGAGGACCTGCAGGTGCGATGCCATTCCGATGACAGCAGCCTGCAGCCAGTCTAGTGCTCCTAGCAGCGCAGCAGTACCTAGTTTACAGTACCCACCAGAACTAAACTGTGCAGCCCCGGGGCCAAAGGTTGGCGAGGGGGCTGCAGAAGAAGTTGGCATGGAGAGTGCTCCAGTGCTTTCCAGCTGCAGCCACGCTGACGGCCTGCAGCAGTTGGGAAGGTGCACGTGCACGTTTAGGGTTTGTTGGTCCTGCGGCTCTGGCTCACCCTGCCACCCTCTTAGCGGGCTCCTGTCCTAGCTGTCCTAGCTGCGGGCAGAGGGTTTCAGCACTTCAGCTGGCAGGAGATGTCTGCACCTTGTGAGACTCATTTTGAGTTGTGCCAGACACCAAGCACACCCCGTGCTATAGGGCACCTGCCATGAGATGTTTGTTTGGACTGCAGCAGTTGCAGTGTTGTCACACCTGCAGGCCATCATGTCTAATACCAAGCGCAGCGCCAGGCAGCCGCGCCGACCTGACCCAGAACCTCGCGATTAGAACGTCAGCAGGTCAACTGAGTGCACCTGAGCAGAAGGAAGGGGCTAAGAAGGCAGCAAGCACTATGCGCATGAAGGGCAAGCAGATGGTGAGGGAGTGGTGAAGTCGGGATAGCCCCCTGTGTGGTCCTCTTGCCGGGCTTAACCTCTAGGTGCTGCATGGCATGCTGCAACGCCAAGGCGCTCAGTGGCAGCTGGGTCACGGGTCACTCTTGACATCTCAAGGGTCACTCTTGGCATCATAGTTGGCATATCCTGGGTCGTAGCATGGCTTGCAACACACGCATGCCATGTGATACTTCGAGCATACTGCATTGCATGCTGGGACCACAACTACCGTGCATGAGCAGCACTTGGGCAGGCCAACAGCAGCAGGGAAGGTATATGGGTATGGCTCATTGCCACTACCAGCTCCTACAACAGTCGCCTCCCTGCTCCTGTGCCAGCTGCATGATGCTCATCTGCAATAGTACACTGCAGCTGTGCCATTGGCCTGGCCGACCTGCTCTGTGCTACCTTGGTGGGGGTGGGTCCGGGAGGGGTGAGCAAGCAGCTGCAGCCTAACCTGCAGCCCCCCGTGTCAATGCCTCGGCCACATCACGCACATGTTGCAGGCTGTGCAGATCCAATCCAGGCCAGGCCAGGTTCATACACTGCAGGCGACCACTCACAGCGCTGAGGACTGAACGTGGCATCGGGACAGAGCTGCCACACACACCTTTCACCCCTCCTCGGTGGCCGGTCGTGTGCATTAGTAGTTGCTGCATCCATCAGTTGAGTGATAGCACACATACCCACAGCCTGATGCATTGTCAATGACTAGGTGCCCTCAATACTTGCGCGACAACCAATATCATCATTCCCCCCACTCTTCGGTTTGTGTACTCAACTTGTTGTGGTTGTGGAAGGGAATTAAGGAGTACTATGGGCAGGGATCCGGGAGCGGTCGCTCTGCACTGCTGGATGCAATCTGGCAAGCAGGCAGCTGTGTAGCGCTCCCTCGTGTTCTTACATTCAATCTAGCATACCGCCAGTGTTCCAGCAGGCTGTGACGCAGCTTGATGCATCTGGATAAGGTGTAGCTAGGGCTACGCTGCTAGCGCAGGTGGCACTGCCCATCCTCCCTGTCTGGAAGTTAACAAGTGATTTGGTCAGTGACATAAACAACAGCACCCCATCGGCAGCAGAATGCGATTTTCTTCGCTGTACACTACACATGGAGAATGCAAGCCGGGGTGTGCGGGGCGGCCGGTTCAGCGCGCAAGCCTGCGGACCTCACAGCGATGCCAGCTTAAAGGCACAAAGGAAAGCGGCCGTCATGGGGCGTAAGCTGCGGTTGAAGCAAAGCTGCAAACAGGTGTACAACAAAGGGAGCAGGGCCAAGTAAGGCAAGGGAGGCTAGAGGCAGATAGGGCGGCACCTTTACACCTGATGCAGTGCTCCACTTCACATACTCCCTATAGCACCGTTTGTTTGCACCATTCAGCACAGCTACGTGTATCTGCTGCCCCTGCTGCTCTGCCTGCCTCTTTTCCTCAGCAACAGCCACCTCTCAGTTCACCCACCTTTACCTCTTGCTTATGCTCCTCTTCCTCCTCACCTCGCTTTAACTTCTCTAATCTAGCATACCGCCAGTGTTCCAGCAGGCTGTGAAGCAGCTTGATGCATCTAGACAAGGTGTGGCCAGGGCTACGCTGCTAGCGCAGGCGGCACTGCTCATCCTCCCTGTATGGTAATAAACAAGTGGTTTTGGTCAGTGACATAAACAACAGCACCCCGTCGGCAGCAGAATGCGATTTCCTTCGTTGTACACTTCCTTGCTTGCATGGAGAATGCAAGCCGGGGTGTGCGGGGCGGCCCACTTAGCGCGCAAGCCTGCGGACTCCACAGCGATGCCAGCTTAAAGGCACAAAGGAAAGGGAAACTCCAGCTATGCTCTCTGCGTACTAGCGGCCGTCATGGCCAAAAAGGGGCGTAAGCTGCGGTTGAAGCAAAGCTGCAAACAGGTGTACAACAAAGGGAGCAGGGCCAAGTAAGGCAAGGGAGGCCAAAGGCAGATATGGCGGCACCTGTACACTTGATGCAGTGCTCCACTTCACACTTACCACTCCACTCCACCGCTCCACTTAACACTTAACCCACCAGTCTGCACAGTCTCCCTACACCATACTCCCTACAGTTCCACACCCCAATGCTTGCACCACTCAGCACAGCTGCGTGTATCTGCTGCCCCTGCTGCTTCGCCTGCCTCTTTTCTTCAGCAATAGCCACCTCTCAGTTCACCCACCTTTGCCTCTTACTTATCAACCTCTTCCTCCTCACCCTGCTTTATCCTCCATCTCTTTTTGGCCAACGTCCTCTCTGGCCCCCTGCCATGCGACCCATCCCAGCCTTCCCCTGCTCATCCACCTCCTGCCTGTTGTGCTACAGCCACCCCCCTCAGCAGGCCCCCTCTGCTTGCACGCCTGCAGGGCCAACAAACATACCCGGCCTACAGACGGTCAGCCACGCAAGCAACCCGACCCTGCCCGGCCCAGCGGCGTCCAGAAAGCCAGAGGCAAAAGCCTCACCCCTAAGCAGCGTAATGTAACCCTGACCCAGGCCGCAGCAGCCCACCCGCCATCCCCCACTGCGACCCAGCCGGCACAGCAGCCTGAGGACACCCAGGGGCAGGGGCAGGGCCTGCATGCACCCACCTCCCCTCAGGGGCAGCTGCAGCCGCATGCCCTTGGAGACGATGGAAGGGGTGGCGGCAGCAATGACAGCTGCCACATCCCTGTGCTGCCAGCAGCTGGGGGTAGCAGCAGGGCAGCAGAGCGGGGGCCAGGGGCTGCTGGGCCCACAGGGGCTGCGTGGGTGAAGGGGGCAGCAAAGGTTCAGCAAGGGATGGCTAAGGTGCCTTTCAGCACTGAGGACACCATCCTGCTGGTGGGGGAAGGTGAGGGCAGCGTGGTAGTGGGCGGCAGGGGGGCAGGAGGGGCGGGAGGGCAGGGAGAGGCAAGGGAGGTGCAGTGAGGGGGTTTAGGCCAGGAGTGCCAGGGGCAGGGCCTATATACCATCTGGGTCGTAACATCTGGGCCAGATTGAGGTCAACGCTTCAGATTGTAACTGACTGCAGGCTCCTGCCCCGCGCTGCATCTCCCTTCCTCCCTGGCTTGCCCCTTTGACAATGCCCTGCCGGCAACCTCTCTGCCCCTCTCCTCTCCACCGTCGCAGGTAACTTTTCCTTTGCAGCAGCGCTGGCGGAGGTGCTGGGCGACGCGGAGCTGGTCGTAGCCACGTCTCTGGACACCGCGCAGGTGACGGTCGCAAAGGTTGGCCGGGCAGCAGATTGAGGCCGCAGCTGAGGTACCAAGCTCAAACCACCTCGCGCCGTCATAATCTTGGCTAGCTGCCCGACAACCCTGCACATCGCGCTGCGCCCCGCTCACATCCTTGCGCTGCGCAGGCCGTCACGGACAAATACCCGGACGCCGCGCGCCACCTGGCCAGCTTTAAAGACCTCGGCGGCCAGGTGCTGCACGGGGTGGACGCCACGCGGTTGATGTCCTGCAAGGAGCTGAAGGCCCGCCCCGCTGGTTTCACGAAGGTCGTGTTCAACTTCCCGCATGCAGGCAGGTGCCGCGGTGACTCTTGTGTCACGAGGGAGGGCAGGTGGGAGCGAGTGCTTCAGCCAGCCATGTGCTTGCCTGTGCTGCCTGTGCTGCCTGTGCAGCGTCAAAAGACAATGGATAAGATGCCAATGCCTGCTACCAGCCAAATACTGTGCCCTAGCCCTAGCCCTAGCCCTAGCCCCGCATACAGCCATTGGTGGCTCTAGGGCATAAGAAGGGGTTTAGGGATCCCCCCACAGCCTTGTTCAGTCAGCTTAGCTTAGGCTTAGACTGGTCTCGGGCTCTGGCCTCAGGAGCCTGGCCCGGCAATGAGTCTGGATTTCTACTCAGCATGACCTCTGGATTCACTCTGTGACCCCGACCTGCAATAGCCTGGCTTTGCGAAGGGTCCAGAACTCCCCTTCACTTGACCTCTCAGCCATTCCCCTTGTGGCCTCAGGCGCTGGCATCAAGGACCAGGACCACAACATCCTGTCCAACCAGCGCCTGCTGGCCAGCTTCTTCGCAGCTGCTCGGCCCCTGCTGACGACCCCAGCAGCTGGACCCCTGTTCACAGCCAAAGGACCCATCACACCGCCATCGGGGCAGGTGATGGTCACACTAAAGTCAGGTAAGGTGCTGGTCACAATACATCATGAGCAGGTACCTGTAGGCAGCAACCCCCTCGGGAAGGTGTGGTGCTCCATGTGTGGTAGAATGCGCACTTGGATCACCTCGCCTTGCCTTGCCTCAGGCCTTTCAGCCAGCAACAGCTCTCATCACCGGCAGCCAGGCATGGCTCTTACCCACCACCTGCCTTGACACCCCTGGTCCTGCACAGCCACAAAGCTCACCCGGGAGCCGGCCCTACTCTTCGGCTGCTGTCATTCAGCCACCCTGCCACCCTGCCACCCTGCTGCTGTCAAGCAGCTGAACAGCTAATGGCTCAAGGGGCGGAAGCCATCATCCTCATCCTCATCCTCACCAGCCCTCTTTCCCATGCCCGTCTCGTACCCATGTGCCTGCCCCACCATGTCTTGTCCATCCGCCGCCTTGTCCCACCCAACCACCTCGCCCCCTTTGTTCCTTCATTAGCCAGTTTCCTGCAGTGCAACCAGTGCAGGCACTGGCTGCTATGCGAGCTGCATGCTCTTGCCCACAGGCCTGCCCTACGATGAGTGGAAGATTGTGGAGCTGGCCAAGGCTGCTGGCTACTTTGCATCCGGCTGCCTACCTTTCAATCACACCTCCTACCCAGGTGCCTGCCAGGACCTCCTGCATGGCTCCTTTTGCCATTCAGAGCCATGCAGATGCTACTTGGCTGCAGCTTGTGCAGAGTGCTGCTCGTAAGAGCCATGCACCATCCGTTCCGCATCCGCTCCAGCTCCAGAATTGAAGCATGTGTCGCTTAAGTCACGCACACCACCACGCTGCTTTTGTTGGTCGGCTGCTAGCGCGCGCGCCAGCGGCGCCTGTGCAGGGTATGAGCATCGGCGCACGATCGGCTGGGACGCTACCAAAGAGAAGAATGCGGAGCTGGAGGGCAAGGCCTGTCGAACATGGATATTCAGTGACAGACGCAAGGTGCTTGCGGCGAAAGCCCACGGCATAGCTAAGCGCAAAGCGCAACAACGAGCAAACAAGGCGGCGGCGCGCGATGACAGCTCTGATGATAGCGATTGATTTTTTCATTCATTCTACCGGACTTGAGGACATGAAACTGCGTGGTTGTCGATGCCGATGTTCATGCATAGTATGTTAACAGCTCGAGGTCTAGAACAGCGTCGTGTGATACAGAGGCACTAGCTGGGGAGGTATGACGTTCGCTCGACAAAGAGGGCACTCCGGCTTCTCCGTGCACCACTGCGCCACGCACTGCCAACAGAAAACGTGTCCGCAGGGTGTGCTTGTGGGGTGACGCCGTGCGGACAGGCACAAAGGACATTGCCGCCCTGACACAACCGGGACGTAGGCTTGTACCGGTAATGGTCGCGATGTCCCGCCAAACCGCTCAAGCGACGGCCTCGTCGCCCGGTAGCCGCCCGTGGTTCTTTGCAGCGGTGAGCCTCGCTCCGACCCCGGACCCACGTCGTTGCCCCCACAATCTAGGTGTGTGTTCGCCCGCGACGGGTGGCGTACGAGGACCCCATCATCGGCCTCCTGCTCCTCACTGCTCTCACTGGACAGCCTGGTCGACCCTGGCTGGCCCAGCCCCTGCCCCTGCCCCAGCTGCTCTCCCAGCCCCTTCCCTCCCTGCGCTCGACCGCTTGTGCAAGCGCCAAGCACAGGTACAAGCGACTGCTGCAGGGCAGGCGCTGCGGCAGACGGTGGTGATGCGCATGCACTGTCGTCTCCGTCTGCGCCCTCATACTGCGCCTGCTCAGGCAGCAGCAGTGCATGCTGTAGCACCGGAGCAGCACCAGATCCCTGGGTGGCCCCTAGCCACAGCAGCAGCTGTGTCCCTAGCCTCCCTATGCCCTTGTCAGCCCCTTGGCTCAGGTCTTGTCTGGAGGAAGCTGGTGGGCAGCTGGCTGCTGGGCCTGATACGGACGCCTTGGCGTGTGAGGCAGCCGCAAGCAGCTGCTGCCGTTGGTGCTGCTCTGTGAAAGCCTGGGCATAGCGCTGAAGTTGAAGGTAGCCTGATACCACCAGCTGCACCATCAGCAACACGCCCAGGGCACGGTAGGAGGTGCGCCTGCATGGGCCGCATGGGGAAATACTGGTCACGGCCCGCCAAGAGTGACATGAAGTGTGACAACCCTAGCCCTCATACCACTGGCAAGCAAGTTAGTCTTTGCTACACGCTGATGCATGGCAGAGGAAGCAGCAGGGCTGTGGCAGGGCTTCACTGGGGCTCTACCGGGTCAGTCAGTCAGTCAGCCAGCCAGCCAGCCAGCCAGCCAGCCAGTCAGTCAGTCAGTCAGTCAGTCAGTCAGTCAGTCAGTCAGTCAGTCAGTCAGTCAGTCAGTCAGTCAGTCAGTCAGTCAGTCAGTCAGTCAGTCAGTCAGTCAGTCAGTCAGTCAGTCGGTCGGTCGGTCAGTCGGTCAGTCGGTCAGTCGGTCAGTCGGTCAGGCGGGCGGGCGGGCGGGCGGGCGGGCGGGCGGGCGGGCGGGCGGGCGGGCGGGCGGGCAGACAGGCAGGCGCTGAGCAGGCAGTCAATCAACAGTCGTGTGAGGTATGACAGGTGGTTCCCCCTTCCTAACCACCCCAACTACCTCACCCTGCCATGGGCTGCGCTGTTGTGATGTAGCGCACGCCAGCCAGGCGGTGGGCCACGTTGTAGTAGACCCCCCAGACGTAGAACAGGGCCAGGTGCAAGCGCGCCGCAGGGCCCAGCAGCCAGCTATGCAGGCGCGGCCACACTGCTGCCAGGGCCAGCTGGGTGCGGGGCAGCTGCCGCAGCCTGGCTGCTGGCCCTTGCAAAAGGGGCAAGGGGAGGGGGAGGTGGCTGGCCTGGGGGCCTGCTAGTGGGTGGGGCCTGCCACCTGCCCCTCCTGAAAGCTGGTTAGGGGGGTGCTGGGGGTCCGGGTCATCCTGCTGCCCTGCCTCCCTGCCTTGAGCCTGGGCAGGCTGCTGCTGCTGCTGCTGCTGCTGGCCTGATGCGTGTCGTGTCAAACCCTGAGCTGACTGCTCCTCAAGGTGCTGACCTGCCCCCTGCTGCTGCGGCCCCTGCTGCTGATCTTGCTGCTGATCTTGCTGCTGCTGGAGGCGGGCCAGGTGGGCTGTCAGGGAGTCAGTGAGGTAAGGGCCTAGAGAGCGGCACAGCACTAAGGCGGTGCGGCGGGGGAGGCCTGGGCTGCGGCCAGAGGCTGCAGGGGCGGGTAAGGTAGAAGCAGCAGGCACAGCAGCGCCAGCAGCAGCAGCAGCAGTGGGTGCGAGAGCAGGAGCAAGGCACCGACAGCAAGGGCAAGGCAGCAGCAACAGGTGTTGGCATGGCAGCAGGGGCTAGGCAGTGGCAGCAGCCGTGGAGGAGCTGCGGAGAGGTCTCCGTGGCAGCCCAGCTGACTGCTGGCCAGCTAGGCTGTCTGATCACCCGCTTCCCCTTGCCCTCCCACACGCCTCCCTGCCTAGCCGCTGGCCCTGCGAGACACTGATGTGTGGCGCACCGTTGACTTGCATCATGTTGCAATACTCCTCGCCCAGCGTCTGCAGCCCGCAGCCTGTGGTGAGGCAATGGTACAACAGGCTGGCCACCAGCTCAATCTCCCTGCAGCAAGCAGACGCCAGACCCTCTGCCTGACCAGACACAGCAAAGCTTGGACTTGACACTGTTGTCAGGCACATTGACAACTCTTCTGTACCATTTTCGTTGCCGAACATTGTGGTCTTCTAAAGGAGACCCCACCTACCCGCTCCACTCCCTCACACCAACCTGCCATTTTGAAGCGCTGGGAATGAACCTGCGAACCGACGGACCACATCGTGGCATGCGTCTATCGTTTGTTGCAGATACAGCGCGTCCTTTTGTGTCGACCTCACGATGTCAGGCTGCGACGCGCCAAACAGGCGCAGCTGTGGTAACATACAGGTTGACCGGAGCGAGGGGACGGGACAGGGTTTGCGACGACCTACCGAAGGATGCATCATGGGCTCGCTTGAATTTCATCTTTTGCTTTTTGCTGTGCTTGCATCATTTGTTGCTTGGTTGTGACAGCATGGTTAGGGTTAGGGTTGGGGTTAGGGTTAACCCCAAACAGATTGAACACTGGAGGCGCACAGGCAGCGGTACTCATCAAATAAGGTCCACACATCACAATGCGAGCTGTTCCGTAGCTGCATCGATGACTGGGACGCCAACACAATTCTGCATCTCTACATAGTCGGTCCAAGGTCGGTGTTTGCAACTACGACACTGACAGCACCCACATACATCCACTACTCTACAACTGAAGGGCAATACACGCAGTGTGGATATGGCACCGCCATAGTCACTATGTCACGTGATAAGATGTTCCTAAACATGATAGTGCGCTGCAGAGGATAAGGAATGTAAGATAGCAAACGGAATGAGTAAGGACGCCTCGACTAGCAGCAAGCAAGGCAAAGCTGATACCCGTCACCAGTATGGTGCCGGCCTTCAGATGCCGATGGCAGTGAGCTGAGAATACCTCCAGACTTGGGTGCCCGTGATTACATCGGACAGCTGGTAAGGTCTTCTAAGCTGCCGCCGCAGCATACCAATCCACTACAAATACCCAACCCCCATGCAACCATGTCAGAACTATTATGCAAGTCGCAGGATACACACACAAATCCATCCACAGTGACCAGGTCACATCAACCATCATCCACTAATCACCATCTACCGTGATACAACCGCCTGTCATGCTTGCAAGGCTCGTCCATGTCACGCATTCCGCACAGTCACGCTCATGGTTGTGACAGCTGTCACGTGATAAGATGTTCCTAAACATGATAGTGCGCTGCAGAGGATAAGGAATCCCCCCCCCAGCTGCAAGCATGTGTGATGATGACTCGATGAAACGCAAACATGCAGCAGATGGTAGAGAGCAAACGAAGCAGCGCATGAGTTTATGCATATGTTGTGACCACCTAACTAATGCACCTGTCTACCATACCAACCCCTTTGACATCCTTGGCGGCGGCCAAGTGCTAAAACCTGTGGCATGCTTGCCTCCAGGCCGGACCCATGCGGTAAAACCGCGAAAACCCTACATGGATCCTATGGCTCATTCTACTTGAGCCACTGACCATCACCATGACATGGTGCTCACCCGCCAGCGTCGTGCCTGATGCATCCTACGCGCGGCAGCGGGTCGGCCGTAATGTAGCATTCCTACCCTGGATGTCCATAACCTCCTGAAAAGATAACATGTGCAAGCATGCTGGGATGATTGTGGTGAATGTGATAGTTGTGCAGCATGATCCACGTAACGAGTGATGTTAGAGAAAATCAAGGCATGCATGCAAGATGTATGCGAGTAAAACAGTGTGAGCAAGAAGCGACATGCAATGAGAGCGTGTAAAACGTGATGTGTGATATGCAAGGACATAAAACATGATGTATGATAGCGACATGACACGAACGATGGGGTGAATAGCAATAGTGCGACACGTGTGAAATGTGATGAGCAATATGAGACACATGATGAGTTCAATGGCAGCAGTGTGACAAGTGTGACATGCATGCAAACTTAACATCCCCCCCCCTCACTCCTAGCCCACGCCCAACCCTAAGTGCCTTTATAGCTTCAGATAGGCCCCCATCACTGGCAGCTTGAGCAAATGACGCTTCTGGGCCTTTGATGAGAACACCATGACCCATCCCATCCCAGACCCCAAGCTTGGACAGGTGACGTGAAGTAGACGCTCCGCCTGCTTGAGCTGCTGGATCCAGCGGAAACGAGCGGGTGGTGCATCTGAGAGGTAGGCATGGGGTACCAACATGCACACAAGGGAATGAGCATAGATTACCGCTAGCGGCAGCAGCAGATCCAGGACAGCAGGGTCAGGGCTGCTGATGATGGCGTCGATGGGCTGCTGCTGCAACAGTGCACGGTAGGCAGCAGGGGAAAGAGATAGATGCAGTTGTGCTGACAATGGCTGCAATTCAAGCCCCGATATGATGATGGGTGTAGTGGTGCATGGATCTAGCAGGCTGTGCATGAGGTCCAGGTTGATGACTGTGCTTGCCACACGCAGCTCTTGAGGTGTGATGCTGAAGCCGCTGCATTGTGGATGTGTTATCGTGTATGTCACGTTCGGTGTCGCAACATCAGCAAGGTGAGCAAGAGTAACTGCTGGCTGCGCAGCTGTGGCCGTGGGCAAAGCTGGATCAGGTGCTGTAGATGGTGAGCAGTGCTGGGTGGTGCTGGTGTGAGAGCTGGGCAACAGCTGTGCACCCCCCCCAGCAGCAACAACCAGCGCATGCGACAGGGATGAGGAGGATAGGCAGCTGTGAGCATGGGCGTGCAGCAAGCTGGCATGGTGCAGGGCAGCCGCCACCGCATACAAACTCTCTGCAGCCGTGGCGTCCATGCAGTGCCCAGTGATCTGGTGGCGGTCAGCTGTAGTAAGCCCCGGTGCGGCAGTGGTGCCAACAACATAACCCAGCGCCAGCTCCCTCTCTTGGATGTTGGGTTCGCGAGTAGTGCCTTTCTTGGATGTCACACCGTTGGGCACACCATTGGGCAATTGGGTGTACTGCTCTGGCGAGTGTGCAGCAGCAGGTCCATCTGGCAACACCATGCTGATGACTGAGCATGCGATGGCAGAGGTGGGCAGATCAGGGATGGGAGGTGGCAGGCTAGTAACGATGGCCGGCAGCCAGAGCAAGAAGAGGAAAGAAAGGAACAGCCGTAAGGGAGTGAGAGTGTGCCACACCACTTCCCTGGACGAGCGTCGAGGCAACAGCGGTGACGGCGGGGGCAAGGTCGGTGCACTTGAGCGCTGCTGCTTGGCCACATGCTGGGCTGCGGCGGTGCCCACAGCCAGGTGTTTGGCTGATCGCTGCGATGCGCTGGATGTCTGAGACGTGCGCCGAGCTGCAGGGTCTCGTGCTGAGGAGAGCACAGATTGACTGGCTGTACCTCCCCCCCTGCGGGTGGCTGGCTGAGCTGAGCTGCGCACCGACTTCACCCCTGATCCTGCTGGTATGGGTGCGTCATCGGTGGCCACCCCGCTTCTGGCACCCTCTGTGGTTGCAAGGTCACCCCCACGGCTGACTGCGCTGGGTGTGGTGGTGCCCGCTGCCACTGGAGGTGTCCCCACATGCAAGTGCACCCCAGGGGTGTGGATCATGGCAGAAGCGGTGCCGCTGGTTGCACAGGGCTGAACCTGGCTGTGGGACACGGCAGTGCAAGCCACAAGCAGCTGGCTGCTGCCCATGGGCGCTGAGTATAGGAGGGGAAGGCAGCCTTTGGGCCCAGTGACTGGCAGTGAGTGAGAGGTGCGGATGTCTCCATGGCTGTGCAGCCGGGGGCAATAAGAGAACTGCCGGTCGTACACATCGCACACGCCCTTGGTCTGCGAGAGGAAGTTGGCTCCAAGCAGCAGGTCATAAGCAAGGGGGCTACCAGGAGGCATGACAATGGCCTCCAGGTCGTGCACCATGGCATGGGGAGTGCCATAGCTGAGACTCACGCGCAGGGTGGCAACCTGGGTGGCTAAGGCCTCTGCACCACTTGCAGTGGACAAGCGACGGCTGCAAGGGGTGAGGGGCAGGTTCAGCGCGGCTGCACACTCATGCGAAATGAGGCAGCTGTCACTGCCCCCGTCCAGCATGACACCCTGGAGCAGATGCAGCTGGCCCTCACTGTCAGCCACTGCACACCCTGACTGCACCGTGACGTTGGAGAAGTATGTCAGGTGCTGGTTGGGCACAGCGGTGTGGCAGGCAGCACGCACAGCGGCCGCTCGTGGAGGTTCAGCAGCGATGTGAGCAGCAGTGTCAACAGGTGCGACACTGGGCGAGAGGTGCTGCTCAATACGCGTCACACGTTGAGCAAGGTGCTGCAGCTGCACAGCCAGCTCCTGCAGGCCGGGCTGGGTGGCAAACACAGAGCCCATGGTGGGGGTGGTGGCTGGGGCAGCAGGAGGAGCAGGGGCTGCAGCCTTAGGCAGGGTGTGGGTGGCACCAGCAGGCAGGGCTGCAGACATAGGCGTGAATGGCACTGCTCTAGCTGCATTAGCTGTGATGATGCAGAAGCTGCCATGCTCAGGGTAGGAGAGGGGCTGCACCCGCGCATCCAGCGACACCCAATGCCCTGACATGTCCCATGCACCCAGCCCGGACCCCTCTGCTGACACGGTGTGGGCTCGAGCAGGACCTGACAGGCTAGGTGGAGGAGCTGCTTGCAGATGTGGATACAGCTTGAAGCAACGCTCAGGGGGATGGTAGCGCTTGTGACAGTAGCTGCAGGTGTGCTGCGCATGGGCTGGAGCAGCAGGTACATACCCCCTGTCCAGCAGAGGCGTGCGTTGCCTGGGGTCAGTGATGGCGCGCGACACCACACTGCCAGCCGTGTGTGCAGCTACGGCATGCGCTGCGCGCGGAGCACTTCCACCGATGACTCTCTGCTGCTCATGAGGTGGCATAGCCTGGAACTGCCTGCACTCAGCCAAATCATGGCCAGCATAGGGGTGAAGAGGGCAGGTCTTGGCAGGCCGCGAGCGCTGGGTCTGCATGGGCGCATGCTGCATGGGTGCACTACGCAAGGCAGGCTGAGGCATGGCTGCATAATCCAGCTGCATTGGTGGCGCAGCATAAGCTTGGGACATGGGCAAGGATGGCAACGGCTGTTGCATGACAGGGTGCGGCATTGGATAACCCATTTCCTGCATGGGCTGCTGCAGGTGATGTGGCATGGGCTGCTGCAAGGGCTGTGGCACGGGCTGCCGAGCACGCTCGCGTTGCGGGGGCTGAGGCAGCGCCCAAGCTTGAAGCTCAGCCAACTGCTGCCGCAACAGGAGCACCTCCTCTGACACTAGGTCCTGCTCTGCGCGTAGCGGTGGGCGATCAGCAGTGGCAGGCACATAACGCATGCTGTCAAGCAGGTTCTCATGCGCTGCACTGACTGCATGCAAGGCAGCTCTGAAGGCGCGCTGATCCTGCCGGTCCTCTGCATCCGGCACAGCCTGGTGGAATAGGCGCACAGCCTCGTCCCTGAGCTTGGTGCGCTGCTCCTGGCGCATGGTGGGCACTTGTAGGCAATGGGAGAAGAGGTGGTTGATGGCGGTGAAGTGGGTTAGTGTGCCACGCCTGATGGCCTCATTCACAGCGCTCTCAAAGGCTGTGGCGAAAGCCTTAGCGCTGCTGCACCCTTTGCCCCCTAGCACGAGAGCTGGGTCTAGGCCTGCCTGGTGGCTGGGTGGGTCTATCAGCTGCTCCTCCACCAGGTCTAGCAAGGCCTCTAATGCTTCTGCCCTGTCAGCCTCGTCGCCCCAGCCATCTACCAGCTGCTCATAAGCATCTGTAATGGACTGAAAGAACACGCCATCCATGGCAGAGCTGGCCAGCAGGTGATGGAACGCATTCACCGGTATGTGGAGGTTGAGGCCTAGGTACGCCCGCAGCTTGAGGCTGAAGGCTCTGAAGGCCAGCCGGGAAGTGCCTATAAGCTCTGGCACCGCCATGGTGACGAGCGCCATGGGTTGTACTGCTCGACTGCTGCGGGTTGGGGCTGGGGCTGGTTCCTGGGGCGGTGCTGCTGCGTCGAAGACTGGGTTGTCCGTGGAGCTGTACGGTCCGTTAAGCTCCAACGGTGTGCCCAGTACAGGCGGCTGAGTTATGGCAGCCACCTCGCGCAAGCACGAATGCGGATGTAAGCGCTAGTGCACTGGGCGAACGTGTTAAAGAAACACGCACCGCGGAGCTACGGCTGGCTGCAGCCTGAACACCCCGGAGTGCCCAGGACTGCAGCCGAAGTGAAGATGCTGACGCCCAGACGTCCGTCTGTCAACAGCTGAAGGCAATTGATAACCTTCCTCCGGGGAAATGAGCTTAGAAGAAA
>JASKMD010000005.1:2731095-2788595 GCA_030144725.1 Haematococcus lacustris
TGTAAGATAGCAAACGGAATGAGTAAGGACGCCTCGACTAGCAGCAAGCAAGGCAAAGCTGATACCCGTCACCAGTATGGTGCCGGCCTTCAGATGCCGATGGCAGTGAGCTGAGAATACCTCCAGACTTGGGTGCCCGTGATTACATCGGACAGCTGGTAAGGTCTTCTAAGCTGCCGCCGCAGCATACCAATCCACTACAAATACCCAACCCCCATGCAACCATGTCAGAACTATTATGCAAGTCGCAGGATACACACACAAATCCATCCACAGTGACCAGGTCACATCAACCATCATCCACTAATCACCATCTACCGTGATACAACCGCCTGTCATGCTTGCAAGGCTCGTCCATGTCACGCATTCCGCACAGTCACGCTCATGGTTGTGACAACTACTATGTCTCGTGCCCATGACCAAGCTGCATGGTGCAGCCTATATGAGCAGTGATGGGTAGGGTGTTCTAGCCCTGCCCCCACCACTTCCCTTAGCCCTGCTCTTCCTTCACCCTCACAGCCAATGGACATCCCAACCCTCTCCCCTCAACATCTTCAAGACTCAGATTGAGCGATGTGAGCAAAGGACAACAATAAGGTGGGAAGTGCACAATAGATCAAGCATGCAAGCGTACCATGCATCAACTGAAACTGCCAGCTTGGCCTTGCATTGCCTGGAGGATTCTCACCAGGCAAGCAGCATGCCCTGCTGCACACTCCACTCCCTATTGCTGCCAAGCAAATGTTGCTGTGCTTCCTGTAACCTGTAAGCTGGCTGGGGTGCTCTGACCTCACCGCCCTAGTGGAGCTACTGCACATGCCCAAAGCTCTGGTCAGGCATACACAACAGGGTCATGTCGCATGCATGGCGTATGCTAATCATGCAGGCGCCATGCTGGGCATGCCACATTGGGCCCAGGGCTGACAGCGCAAGCCAGCTGAGCAGCCGGTGGACGGCTGGCGTAGAGGGCGCATTTTTGGTGCAAGTCAGTGGGGTGTCAGCCGGCCAGCATGGCCTCACGGTTGACGGTGGCTGTGAAGTTGTTGTATGCCTTGATGGCGTCAGAGACCTGTGGCTGGAAGTAGGAACCGTTGGTGGCCAGGTTGGTGGACTCTGCAGCAAGAGGGGCGAGCAAGCAGGGGCTGGTGGCGGCAGGGGCAGGGGCAGGGGCAGGGGCAGGGGCAGGGGCAGGGGCAGGGGCAGGGGCAGGGGCAGGGGCAGGGGCAGGGGCAGGGGCAGGGGCAGGGGCAGGGGCAGGGGCAGGGGCAGGGGCAGGGGCAGGGGCAGGGGCAGGGGCACCACCTACACACTGGGCTGCAACAGCGTAAACAGCAAGGAGGGCGGCGAAGGGGCGGGGGCCGGGGTCGCACCTGGGTATATGGCCAGGATGTCGTATGACCCCAGAGTCCAAAAGAAGCAGTGGCTGACAGGGTAGGTAGGTCCGCCCCCCTGCAGCCCGCCAGCAGCAGCAGCAGCATCAAGAGGAGTGAATGAATACCGTTGGTGCCACTGCAGTACCAGCATACTGTGCCACTCCTGCCACAGCAAGGGCTGCCTGAGTGGCCCCTGTGCAGCTGAGAGAGGCTGTGGTGGACAGGCTCCTCCTCACGGGCCTGCTATCATCGAGGTACTAGGAGTACACCTGTCAGTCAGGGGCCTCCTCAGGTGCCTGCTATGATAAAGACATTGCATATGGTTAAGGTAATGGAGTACGTTTCCTGCTTAGGAGTGTAATAGGGTGGTGGAGGAGGGGGCGGCCTGTGAAGGTGAGGGGCAGGGGCAGGGGTAGTGTCAGGGATGCCAGAGCCAGGGCCAGGTGCAGGTGCAGGGGCAAGCAATCCTCGGACCTGGGACAGCCACAGAATGGCTTTGGCCCAGAACTGAATCATGAACTGGCGCACCTGGGGCAGGCAAGCAAGCAGCACAACAGCAGCAGACACCTCAGCAGCAGCAACAGCAGCAGCAGCTGCAGCAAGGCCGGCAGAAAGCAAAGGTGTCAGCTTTAGGGGCAGCCTGGGGCACCACTGCAACAGGTTCTATTTTTTAAAATAGCCAAGCTGATGCTGGTCTCGAAGGGTCCAGGACCATCACATGGCTGGTTACGCAGTTGATCCCGACTGGTATCGAAAAACAAGTATCGCAGCATTTTCTTATGCCAAAAAACAGTTTTTATTTATAATTATACCAAAAAAATAATCGGTTACGAAGCAGCCGAGGCCAGCCAACGCAAGGGTCCGTCTGGCTCCGATCGTTACGTATCACGCAAAAAAAACTGCACTGCACGTGTATGCTGCACACAAACAGGGACACTAAGGGTAAGGGAGAGACTATCATCACACTGTCACCAGGCACTGTCATCAGGCGAAGCCAAGCGGCCATACCGGATGGCAATCGCATGTCCACCACCTGCCGACCATATTGACGTACCGGAGGGTTGAGCCAGGGGTCGAGTGCTGCCTTGTACACCGCTGGATATGTTCCGAAGAACGGGTGCAGAGCGGCCTGCGTCGCGCTGTCGGCCGGCTTGGTGCCGTCGCCGCTCACTCCGCCGCCCATTCCGAACTCCGAGTAGTGAAAGGGGATGTTCCGCTCCTGCACCTCGCAAGACACGCCGTGCAGCAATGCGTTGTAAGAAATAAAAAGACGATGCGAGCCGGAGGCGTGCCGCGGCACCGCGCGAAAAACAGTTCATCACACCTTCATAATAGCCGCAATGTCGATGCTGGTGGTAGAAAGGAAATCAGCGGCGAAGGTGAACGCGCTGTTCTGCAGCTCCTGGACTTTGAAGTCCGCGGTCAGCGAGGCGTACGCCGAAATGCCGTGGAAGTCACACGATTCCAGAAGGGCCCGCACGGCTGTGACATTCAGGAGCCCCTCTGGTGGAGGTCGAGGGATTTGAGAAATCGGTAGCGACTCCGTGTAAATGAGGCCTGTTTTGGTTGGGTCCGCTCGCGGGATCGACAAGCCATCAGTGTCGACGACCTCAATCTGGAGAGCAGTATCTCCTGGAATCGCTGTCAGCAGCACAGGCAAGCAGACAGCTCTTGCGGCAAAGGCTTCGCATCAAAGGCTCCCGCAGTTTCAGCTAAGACGTGCTCGACGCTCCCCGTTCCCGATCAACTACCCTAACAAACTCACAGTCCCCGTCCCCACGATCACCTCCCCAGAGTACAACTCCGCAAGATGTGCGGTCACTCTTACCTACAGAAACCGGGGGCCGCTCCACCGTGATACGGGACACGGGCCCGGTAGCTGCGGGAAGCTGGAGCAGGCGGCGCCCCAACGGCAACGTACTGCTGGCAGCCACTAGAGTCGGCTCCGTAGGGAAGCTGACATTGTTGACCAGCACCATTGACCGCTTGAGGGGCCTTCCGACACGATCGCCAGCGGTGGTGGGGGAGGGAGCAGTGGAGGGCAGAGGAGAGGGGAGGGGGGCAGCGAGGAGTGGGTCGGCAGGGGAGGGTGTAGGGATGGGGGGTTCAGGCACGGCACTGAGAGGGCTGAGAGTCTGATTGGCAGGGTCTGGCAGCGGGGTTGGCGTGGTGTCCAGGGTAGGGAGAGGGGGTGAGGGGAGGGGTAGGGAGGAGAGGGGGGCTGAGGGCGGGGTAGGGAGGGGAGCAGCTGTGGTGTTCTGAGGGGCCTCAGCTGAGGTGTTGCTGGGCAGGGCAGTTGAGAGCTCCCCCGGCAAGTTTGCCTGCCCCTGCGCCTGCACCACCCGGGGCAGCTGCAGGCCCCCCAGGATGACTTTGTTGAAGTTCCAGGACAGCCCGATCTTCACCTGGAAACACCCAGGCATAAGGGGGTAGGGTGTGTGGGTGCGGGGTGGGGGGTGGGGGGTGGGGGGTGAGGGCGGGGGGGTGTCATGGGAGGCCAGGGCACCGCACAGAGTTGGGGCAGGCTGGAGCGGGGATGCAGGGGAAGGTGGATGGTGTTGCAGCGGAGCAGGGATGGGGCTACGCGATGTCAGTGTTTGAGGGTAGGCCATGTGTAAGGGTGGGGAGGGGTAAGATGAGGTGGGTAGGGGGCTGGGTGGATGTGTTTGGTATTTGGCAGGACAGGCATTCATGGGCCTGCCAGGGCTGGTTCTGATTTGGACCTGGCATAGCAGGCGTGAAGTTGGTTGTGTGGGGTGCAGCGGCAGGTCATCTGCCCAGCCTCTGCAGCAGCAGCCCCTCACACACCCCAGTCACACCTGCTTAGGGGGCAGCAGCACACCCTTGGCTGCTGCAGCTGCAATGATGCGTTGCCTGACCCTGGGCAGCAGCTCCGCGTAGGCGTTAGGGTAGCGCATCACAGTGGCACTCATCTCCCCCTGCACACAGATGCCAGATCGAGCCAGATCAAGCCAGATCATGCTATATCAGATCAGAGAACCAAATCAGATGAATCAAATCAGATCAGAGAACCAAATCAGATGAGATCAAAGTAGATCAGCCAGGTCGGGGCCATGCAAGAGCAGGGGCAGGACTGCTGCAAAGCAGGCGAGGTGTGGCCTGATGTGGGGCAGGTCAGCAGGGCTGCTCAAACGTGCTCGGTGTGGAGGGTCGGCCTGCTAGGTAGGCAGAGAGGCATCGGCAGGAAATTGCGACTACCCTGGTCAGGTTTGTCAGTGGTGGGCAGAGCTGCCCCACTTGCCTGGAGAGCAAAGTGAATGATGGTCCACGGCTTGACCACTGCGCCCACAGCATCAGCAATGGGGTTCAGCAGCACCTCCTCGTAAGTAAAGTTGCCGAGCCTGCATGGATATGGGTGGGGTGGGGTGGGGTGGGGTGGGGTGCACCATCTTTTGGAAACGTGTGCTGGGAAGCTACCATCACTTGTGCCAGGCCACTTGACCTGCCAGGCAGCCTCCAGCCAGCCTGACTCCCTTCTGTCATGTTTGACCAGTGCGTGACTGCATACTGTAACTTACTGTGCCTGCCTGCTGTTCAGCTGTGGCCCTGGATGTCACAAGCGGCACACTACTGGTCAGTTGCTGCCACCTGCAGCCAGGGCCAGGGCCAGGGCCAGGGCCAGGGCCAGGGCCAGGGCCAGGGCCAGGGCCAGGGCCAGGGCCAGGGCCAGGGCCAGGGCCAGGGCCAGGGCCAGGGCCAGGGCCAGGGCCAGGGCCAGGGCCAGGGCCAGGGCCAGGGCCAGGGCCAGGGCCAGGGCCAGGGCCAGGGCCAGGGCCAGGGCCAGGGCCAGGGCCAGGGCCAGGGCCAGGGCCAGGGCCAGGGCCAGGGCCAGGGCCAGGGCCAGGGCCAGGGCCAGGGCCAGGGCCAGGGCCAGGGCCAGGGCCAGGGCCAGGGCCAGGGCCAGGGCCAGGGCCAGGGCCAGGGCCAGGGCCAGGGCCAGGGCCAGGGCCAGGGCCAGGGCCAGGGCCAGGGCCAGGGCCAGGGCCAGGGCCAGGGCCAGGGCCAGGGCCAGGGCCAGGGCCAGGGCCAGGGCCAGGGCCAGGGCCAGGGCCAGGGCCAGGGCCAGGGCCAGGGCCAGGGCCAGGGCCAGGGCCAGGGCCAGGGCCAGGGCCAGGGCCAGGGCCAGGGCCAGGGCCAGGGCCAGGGCCAGGGCCAGGGCCAGGGCCAGGGCCAGGGCCAGGGCCAGGGCCAGGGCCAGGGCCAGGGCCAGGGCCAGGGCCAGGGCCAGGGCCAGGGCCAGGGCCAGGGCCAGGGCCAGGGCCAGGGCCAGGGCCAGGGCCAGGGCCAGGGCCAGGGCCAGGGCCAGGGCCAGGGCCAGGGCCAGGGCCAGGGCCAGGGCCAGGGCCAGGGCCAGGGCCAGGGCCAGGGCCAGGGCCAGGGCCAGGGCCAGGGCTTAGTCCAGTCACCTGGCCAGGGGGTCGAACACGATGCTGTTGCGCCAGGCAGCAGACGAGCGACTGCTTTCGTCCAGGTGGGTGATTATGGCCAGCTCATTCACACCCTGGTCACTGGCCAGCTGCATGCACAACTCCAGGCCTGAGGCCAGCTTCTGGATTAGCACCTGCGGGCAGGCAGCAAGGGGGTTAGGCAGCAGGGGGGTTAGGCAGGGGAGGGGAGGTATATTAGCTGCTGGTAGCTGACAGCAAGTGCCACCAAGCATGCGGTTGAGGGTCACTGTTGATAGCTAGTGCGTGGTTGCGGGCCTCACAGGTTTGCTAGCCCAGGGCCCAGGGCTCAGGGGAGCAGAAACCTCACTGCGCACTCATGCTCAACCCTCCCACCCTCCCACCCATCCCCACCCCCCACCCCTCCCACCCCTGACCCCTGACACCCTCTCATCCCAACCCACTCAGGCCCCCCTTCTCACCCGCCCACCCACTCGCCCACCCACCCAGATGCCCCCTCTTCTTAAAACACCCTCACCTGGTCAAAACACCCTCACCTGGCCAAAAACATCCTCACCTAGTCAAGACACCCTCCACCCCCCCCCGGCTCCCCCTCCAGCCCTCCTCCCACCAGACACTGTGTGCTGCTTACCTCGTCCATGGGCTTGCACATGGGCTTTCCGTCCGTGTTGATCATGAAGCAGTAGCCGATGACGTCAGACTTGTCCGGCAGGGAGGACATCCAATATATGGTGGGGATCCACGCTAGCCTGGTCCCCCCCGCCCGACTCAAGGAGCGGTCCACCATGTCCGTGCATCTGCACCCATCACACTCAGGAGAGCCGCATGGGGCGACGTGGGGGTGGTTGGGGTGGTTCGATGGTTGGCTAGGCTGGTAAAGGCATTGCCAAGCCTGCCATGACTCGAGGTTGGGGGAGGGGAGCGGAGGGGAGGGGAGGGTTGATTGGCTCGTCTCATGGGCTGTGTGAGGCTGGGCTTACAAGACAGGGCAGGTGGTGCGTGAGGTGGCCGGCTGCTTGGGCTGCTTATTGGTGCGGTACTGCCCACTAGGTCCGAATGCCCAGCAGCCATACCAGCTGGCGGTTGAGCAGTGCTTGCTGCCAACAAACTCCAGGCTGAGCTGCAAGCTGTGTGCATGCAGCAGGGCTGCCTGTTCTGCTCCTGCTGGCGTGCAAGAGGCTGTGGGAGAGAGGGCTGCGGGAGAGAGAGCGAACGAGCTGCGTCGTCGCACAGCGCGGCTATCTACGCGGCAGCTGCGACAAACAGGCTGCGCTGGTGGTTGCTAGCATGCCGAGCACCGCTCCAAGCTGCAGCAGGCGTCCCGACAGAGTCGGGGGCGCGAACCGAGCCTCGCAGAGCTCAGCGCGGCTGGCAGCGCTGCAATGTACGCTGCAGCTGCTCCATGCTCGTCGAATGATAGGTCAGACCAGCTACTGAGCAGCGGCTTGCCTCGTTTGAGCTTACCTCGAAGTGAAGGGCGGAACCAACTGGTACGGCTCTAGGTCGTACGCTCCCAGCACCGCGATGGCTGGGTTCAGTTCCACTGGGGAGCCCACTGCGCAAACGCTGTTGCGCAAGCGCAGCAGGACGACGACCACTCCCAGTGCTAATTTCTTCCACATTCGATATCAGTGACAATGGCAACAAGCTGCCAAAACTTTTCTGCAAATCGCGCCCACAGTCACACCTCTGTCACACTTTCTCTCTTGATGGGTGGCCCCGTACATCTAGGCAAAGCGGAGCAAGGAGATGTAACGCTCAGCTCTCAAAGGCGGTTTGAGCGCCGCGTTTGAGTTGTTGCTTCGGGGCCCGGGTCCAGGCGCAGCACGGGGTCCTGAATGCAACAGATCGCGAGGGAGCGGTACGGGGTTTACCATCAAAACCGCCGCTCCCCACGCCACCAGCAGCTGCCCTCCTGCTCCGAGGACAGGATGTCAATCCATAACTGCCGGCAGCCTTGCTGCATGTTCTGCTCCAGCACTGCCATCTAGTTTGTGTGCGTCAATCTCTGCCCTGCGCTCTTGCCTACCTTGTACATGCACCAGATGCACAGAGGGGGTAGTGGATGACGCCATGCATTTCATATTTGAGTGCACTGCCACGAGTTCCATCAGGGAGCAGCCGGAGTTTGCCATGACTTTACAAAACAATAATGAGAAATTGCATGACTTCATGTTGAGCCCATGTGCACCTTTGTTTGTGCACCTTGCTTTGAAGTGCGTTACAGAAAGTCCCGAACCCCTAGAGGGGGAGGGCAGCCTAGCAGCCTAATGGCTGACGGCTTAAGCGGTGTAAGCCACATCAACATCTTGCCTACCTTGCTAATCAAGCCACCATCATCCTACTCGTCATTGCAGCCGCATGAGGACCAGGTTTGTGTACAACACAAGGTCAGAGTCACCCATCAGCGTACATCAGCCAGCCTGCGCCTGTCGGAGCCCAACAGCTAACTCCACAGGCCAGTCCTAAGGATGGGACAGTTGAAATCTGTTGTTGCCGACAGCTTTAGCCACCACTTTTGAATGCATGTGCCAGCTGGGCCCATTTCAAGCCAGCCTGAGTTCTGTTGCATGGAAGCCACATGCCACGTGCCACATGCCAGATGGGTCCTGCAGGTAATAGTGCGCTTGCGACCTGACCATTTCAGGCGCGTTGCAGCCTGCGCAGCCTTCCCTCACGCGTGTGTGTTCTGCCCGTTTCCCTGATCATTCACAGGCTAGAAGTACCCCGCCGCTGACCACAGCAGTGCTGCTTGCGCACTGCCACTAACTAACAAATGCCACTAGCCGTAACTGCACGTGGTGTGGCGGTCAGTGTGAAGTGACGAGCGCCGCCATGAGGCCGAGAGGCCCGAGCAGCACCGCAACCGCCACAAGCGCGGCGGCCCGCGCTGACTTTTCGTCGGCCAGTCTATCCGCTTCGCTGGCCACCCATATCTGCAAGTGCCACGTAGAACAGTACAACGCAGTATCGCAGTATCGCCAGTACTTGCGCGTTGAACTCACACCGCCGCACCTCACCTTATTCCTGTCCACAAGGGGGCGGAAGAAGCGCGCGTACTCTTCCTTGCGCGGCGCGTATGTGATTTGGTCCGCCTGCGCCGAGCGGACAGGGGCAGGTCATGCGCGAGGCAGTTGTGTATGGCCGTTGCTTACCACACTTCGGTGACTTTCTGTAGGGATCACTGTGTACTCGCCCCGGCCGCCCTTGCTTGGTCCATACCTACAGAACCTAGCTCGCCCAGGCTGCCCTCATGGCCTCCCCCTACCTTGAGGAAGACAGCCGCCTTGAAGCCAAACAGCATTTGCTTGGCCTTGCGCGACACAGATGCCACGGCATGGCCCTGCACATGCATGCAGATCAGATCAGCTTTCACCTTGCCTAACGAGACTCCTGCCTGGGCAACAGTAGGTCACAACAGGACCACATGCTGCACATCTTTCAAATGCGCCTGAACTCAAGCCTGAGATGCCAGCACATGGCATCCATGCAAGCGACATCTGTAGCGCACTGTCTAACCAAGTAACTCAACATGTGACTAACCAACCACCTATCCCACGTCTCCCCCATCTTCCCCTCATATCCTCAGACTGCCTGCAGCACAGCTTATGGCTTGCACGAGCCTGGGAATGCCAGAGGGTATGTGTACTGCCCACCTGCAGTTGGCGGTACAGCTTCTGGGCAGGTTCACTGAGGCCCTGAGAGTCCAGGATGATGGCGGCTTGCATACCAGCCAGGCCGCCCACCCGGGACTGCATGGAGCATGGAGTATGGTGCATGGAGGCGCATCCCCATTGCTATGAGCAGGACCCCACAGTAGGTCGACACAGCGCGCCAGGCTGCCAGGATGCCAGGCCAGCAGGTCACAGCACTAGGTGTGACACGCTGTGTCACACTCCAGCCCTGCACACACCCCTGCACACCTTCCGACACTAGCTTCCCTCTGTGCCTTCCCTGACTCCCTTGCACCAGTGAACCAGTGTTGCCTAGCAGGTCCCAGCACTAGGTTGCCCCGCTTGCATATAGCTCCCCTGACCAGCTTACAGCCCCTAGCTCCCCCCCGCCCTCCCTCAGCCCCCTCTCACTCCTTCTCCCCCTCCGCCTCCTCCACACCCCTCCTCCTGCTGCCCTTGCATGCAAGCTGGCCAGCCTCTGCCGGGCCATGCACTTGCTGACTTGCCTACTTCAGGGGACCAGGAGTGACCCAAGTGTGACCAGGGGCAGGCAGCACAGAGCACGCCCAACCAAGACCCAGTGTGTGGCCAGGCTCTGCTCGGCTCGGCCCCCCTGCCCCCTGCCCGCCCCCCTGCCCACCCCCTGCCGCCCCCCCTGCCCTCTCCCCCTGCCCCACCCCCACCCTTCCCTTCCCCCCGGCCCCAGCCCTGCTCCCTTTCACCTTCAGGGGCACCAGGCCCAGGGCCTTGTTGAACAGGTCGTAGGCGGCCTGCAGCTCCGCTTTGCCAAACAGCTCCATGCCCTGGGCGTACAGTGCCTCCGCCTCCGCCTCAAGCCCAGGGTCTAGCTCGAGGCCCATCTGACGCAAGGCCACACAGCAGGGCGGGGAAGGTGCACAGGGGGCGGGTGGAACAGGGCTGGATCCCACTCTCAACCCCCCTCTCACCCTGGCTCAAAAGACTCACATTTGTCACACCATGCTGCTGCACCCGGTCTTTGCTAGGGCCCCTTCCTACACCCCTGCCACCGCTTGCACTGGCCCCCCCACTTGTTTTTACCCTTTGCCCTGCCCTTGCATCCCCCCTGCCTCCCCCCTGCCTCCCCCCTCCACTTCCCCCCTCCATCTCCCTCCGTTTCCTCCCACCCTCCAACCCCTTCCCCTTCCATCTCGTTTCCCTTCCCCTTCCCCTTCCATCCCCTTCCGTCCCTGCAGCCCCCGCCCCCCTCCATCTCCCTCTGTTTCCTCCCACCCTCCACCCTCCACCCCCCTTCCCCTTCCATCTCGTCCCTGCAGCCCCCACCCCCCTGACCCTGCTGCCCCCACCCCCCTGACCCTGCAGCCCCCACCCCCCTGACCCTGCAGCCCCCACCCCCCTGACCCTGCCGCCCCCACCCCCCTCACCTTGTCCCTGCCGCCCCCACCCCCTCACCTTGTCCCTGCCGCCCCCACCCCCTCACCTTGTCCCTGCCGCCCCCACCCCCTCACCTTGTCCCTGCCGCCCCCACCCCCTCACCTTGTCCCTGCCGCCCCCACCCCCCTCACCTTGTCCCTGCCGCCCCCACCCCCTCACCTTGTCCCTGCCGCCCCCACCCCCTCACCTTGTCCCTGCCGCCCCCACCCCCTCACCTTGTCCCTGCCGCCCCCACCCCCTCACCTTGTCCCTGCCGCCCCCACCCCCTCACCTTGTCCCTGCCGCCCCCACCCCCTCACCTTGTCCCTGCCGCCCCCACCCCCTCACCTTGTCCCTGCCGCCCCCACCCCCTCACCTTGTCCCTGCCGCCCCCACCCCCTCACCTTGTCCCTGACGCCCCCACCCCCTCACCTTGTCCCTGACGCCCCCACCCCCTCACCTTGTCCCTGACGCCCCCACCCCCTCACCTTGTCCCTGACGCCCCCACCCCCTCACCTTGTCCCTGACGCCCCCACCCCCTCACCTTGTCCCTGACGCCCCCACCCCCTCACCTTGTCCCTGACGCCCCCACCCCCTCACCTTGTCCCTGACGCCCCCACCCCCTCACCTTGTCCCTGACGCCCCCACCCCCTCACCTTGTCCCTGACGCCCCCACCCCCCTCACCTTGTCCCTGCCGCCCCCACCCCCCTCACCTTGTCCCTGACGCCCCCACCCCCTCACCTTGTCCCTGACGCCCCCACCCCCCTCACCTTGTCCCTGACGCCCCCACCCCCTCACCTTGTCCCTGACGCCCCCACCCCCTCACCTTGTCCCTGCCGCCCCCACCCCCTCACCTTGTCCCTGCCGCCCCCACCCCCTCACCTTGTCCCTGCCGCCCCCACCCCCTCACCTTGTCCCTGACGCCCCCACCCCCTCACCTTGTCCCTGACGCCCCCACCCCCCTCACCTTGTCCCTGACGCCCCCACCCCCTCACCTTGTCCCTGCCGCCCCCACCCCCTCACCTTGTCCCTGCCGCCCCCACCCCCTCACCTTGTCCCTGACGCCCCCACCCCCTCACCTTGTCCCTGACGCCCCCACCCCCTCACCTTGTCCCTGACGCCCCCACCCCCTCACCTTGTCCCTGACGCCCCCACCCCCTCACCTTGTCCCTGACGCCCCCACCCCCTCACCTTGTCCCTGACGCCCCCACCCCCTCACCTTGTCCCTGACGCCCCCACCCCCTCACCTTGTCCCTGACGCCCCCACCCCCTCACCTTGTCCCTGACGCCCCCACCCCCTCACCTTGTCCCTGACGCCCCCACCCCCTCACCTTGTCCCTGCCGCCCCCACCCCCTCACCTTGTCCCTGACGCCCCCACCCCCTCACCTTGTCCCTGACGCCCCCACCCCCTCACCTTGTCCCTGACGCCCCCACCCCCTCACCTTGTCCCTGACGCCCCCACCCCCTCACCTTGTCCCTGACGCCCCCACCCCCTCACCTTGTCCCTGCCGCCCCCACCCCCTCACCTTGTCCCTGACGCCCCCACCCCCTCACCTTGTCCCTGACGCCCCCACCCCCTCACCTTGTCCCTGACGCCCCCACCCCCTCACCTTGTCCCTGCCGCCCCCACCCCCTCACCTTGTCCCTGCCGCCCCCACCCCCTCACCTTGTCCCTGCCGCCCCCACCCCCTCACCTTGTCCCTGCCGCCCCCACCCCCTCACCTTGTCCCTGACGCCCCCACCCCCTCACCTTGTCCCTGACGCCCCCACCCCCTCACCTTGTCCCTGACGCCCCCACCCCCTCACCTTGTCCCTGCCGCCCCCACCCCCTCACCTTGTCCCTGCCGCCCCCACCCCCTCACCTTGTCCCTGCCGCCCCCACCCCCTCACCTTGTCCCTGACGCCCCCACCCCCTCACCTTGTCCCTGCCGCCCCCACCCCCTCACCTTGTCCCTGACGCCCCCACCCCCTCACCTTGTCCCTGACGCCCCCACCCCCCTCACCTTGTCCCTGACGCCCCCACCCCCTCACCTTGTCCCTGACGCCCCCACCCCCTCACCTTGTCCCTGCCGCCCCCACCCCCTCACCTTGTCCCTGACGCCCCCACCCCCTCACCTTGTCCCTGCCGCCCCCACCCCCTCACCTTGTCCCTGACGCCCCCACCCCCTCACCTTGTCCCTGACGCCCCCACCCCCTCACCTTGTCCCTGACGCCCCCACCCCCTCACCTTGTCCCTGCCGCCCCCACCCCCTCACCTTGTCCCTGACGCCCCCACCCCCTCACCTTGTCCCTGACGCCCCCACCCCCTCACCTTGTCCCTGCCGCCCCCACCCCCTCACCTTGTCCCTGACGCCCCCACCCCCTCACCTTGTCCCTGACGCCCCCACCCCCTCACCTTGTCCCTGACGCCCCCACCCCCTCACCTTGTCCCTGCCGCCCCCACCCCCTCACCTTGTCCCTGCCGCCCCCACCCCCTCACCTTGTCCCTGACGCCCCCACCCCCTCACCTTGTCCCTGACGCCCCCACCCCCTCACCTTGTCCCTGCCGCCCCCACCCCCTCACCTTGTCCCTGACGCCCCCACCCCCTCACCTTGTCCCTGACGCCCCCACCCCCTCACCTTGTCCCTGCCGCCCCCACCCCCTCACCTTGTCCCTGCCGCCCCCACCCCCTCACCTTGTCCCTGACGCCCCCACCCCCTCACCTTGTCCCTGACGCCCCCACCCCCTCACCTTGTCCCTGACGCCCCCACCCCCTCACCTTGTCCCTGACGCCCCCACCCCCTCACCTTGTCCCTGACGCCCCCACCCCCTCACCTTGTCCCTGACGCCCCCACCCCCTCACCTTGTCCCTGCCGCCCCCACCCCCTCACCTTGTCCCTGCCGCCCCCACCCCCTCACCTTGTCCCTGCCGCCCCCACCCCCCTCACCTTGTCCCTGCCGCCCCCACCCCCTCACCTTGTCCCTGCCGCCCCCACCCCCTCACCTTGTCCCTGACGCCCCCACCCCCTCACCTTGTCCCTGACGCCCCCACCCCCTCACCTTGTCCCCTGCCGCCCCCACCCCCTCACCTTGTCCCTGACGCCCCCACCCCCTCACCTTGTCCCTGTACGAGCGCAGCGCCTGGGCGTAGGCCTCCTCCCGAGCCGCCCTCTGCGCCGCGCTCTCTAGCTCCTGGCCTGGGGCAAGGTTGCGGCCCCCACCAAACTCCTGCACAGCACTGGCCACCCTATGGGTTGCCCTGCACCAGCTCCCCAGTGGGGTTAGGGGGAGTCCCCACCCCCCTGGGAGGAGGGCTGCAGCAGGGGCGGCTGGGTGGGGCGTCAGCAAGGAGGGGGGGGTGAGGGGTCACAGGGTGGGGGGGGAGGGGGAGGTTTGCCGTGAGGTGATTCAAGAAAGGACATCCATGATGACCTGGAGGCTCGCTGGTGGGAGGGTTAGCAAGGGCACGCCCCGAGCCTACTCTCCTCCTTACACGCCCGACGGCAAGGGCGTAGTCTTTCTTTCTTTCTGTGTTTATTTATTTCTTTGTTTCTTTGTTTCTTTCTTTCTTTGTTTCTTTCTTTGTTTCTTTCTTTCTTGGCGTGGAGGTGGGCATGCAGGTGGGCATGGAGATGAACATGGGGCAGGTGGAGAGTCCTGAAGCCGCCATGCTAGGGGTGCAGCTGACGAGCTGGGGGGCGGGCAGGCCTCCCTACCACCTAGCCCACAACCCTGCCACCTGCGACCTAATTTGCAATCAAGCACACCCTGAGTCCATTCCCCTCCTTCTTACTCACACCACCTTTTCTCCCCCCCCAGGCACCCCCCCCCACCTGCCCACCCCAATCACCCCACCCCACCCCACCCCCGTCACCCCACCCACCTGCCCACCTTGCTGATGTCCTTGGGTCGTGGGAAGACTCCCCAGGTGGTTACCTTGGGCTGATACACGGCCTGCCCCTCCCCTGGCCCCTGCCCCTCCCCCGCCTCCAGGGGGTCAGGTGCCAGCCGCAGGGGTGGGGGCGGCGGGGGCGCCTGGGGTCCTAGCAGCAGAGCAGCAGCGCCGGCGTTGCGAGTGGTGGCCACAATGGGGCCGGAGGGGCTGCCAGAGGGAGCGCCGGGCCTGCAGCCAGGAGCACTAACACCGTGTCAGGGGGAGGCAGTGAGAGTACTGGCAGATGGGAGGGGGAGGGGGAGGGGGAGGGGGAGGGGGAGGGGGAGGGGGAGGGGGAGGGGGAGGGGGAGGGGGAGGGGGGAGGGGGAGGGGGAGGGGGAGGGGGAGGGGGGAGGGGGAGGGGGGAGGGGGAGGGTCACCTGTAGCTGGCATCCACTGTTAGGATTTCTGCTCCTCTCTGCTTAATGCTGGCTTCTCGGGCTGTTATATACTCCTCCATGCGCATGTTGCCAATGGCACCTGGGGCAGTGCACACGTGGTCGGATTGGGTCGGGTTGGGTCAGGTCAGGTCACTGGGTCTCTGCTGCCCTACCTGCACCGCCCTCCTGTGGCGGCCTCTCCTCCAACACCCTGGCCAAGAAGTCAGCTGGCTGGCTGGCGCTGCCACGGCCTGGCGCCTGGGGCCAGCACCACAACCAACAGGCTCCTGGACGGGTTGCAGCAGGTGCAAGGTGTGACGGGGCTGAACCAGTTCCAGCATTTTGAATTCAAACTCATGAACCGTGGCTGTTGGTCCCTCCTCCTTGAGGCTCCTCCTGCCCTAGACCCTCCCCTTGCCCAACCACCCCTCATCCTTCCACCTCCACCAAGCCACTGGTGCAGGCTGCTGACATGAGTGTCCGCTGTCCCCCTCTGTTCACACGGCACCCAACAGCCCCATTCACTCAGCCCACTGCCTCAAGCGCCTCCTTCCATACATCAGCCTAGCCCAGCCCCAGGCCCTTCCACTCAGTCCCAGCAACCCTTCCACCTCCCCTCCCACCCAGCCCCTCCCCCCCACCCCCCTGCCCCTGCCCCTGCCCACCTGTGTGGAGTTCAGCACCAACTGAGAGATGTCTGTGTCGGCGGGACTCGGCTCCTCGCTCATCTTATCCCATGACCCCTCAAAGCGGCGAGCCCGCTGCAGCGCTGCCACTGCCTCCGCCTGCTGATCTTCCGGCAGGAGGGATGGCGGGCCAGGGGCGAGGCCCCCCAAGCTGGGAGCCTCCTGCCCTGCTGATGTGCTGCTGCCGCCAGCAGTGACGGACTGTGGGCTTGGACGACCGCCCGCATCCAAGAAGGCAGCCATGGCGCCCCAGTCGGTGGGAGGCCGGGTTGAGGGTGCACTGTCACGATTTGGGGGTGCTGCTGGAGCGGGGCTGGAGTTCAAGCTCTCTACTGTACTGTTGGTGCCACTGCTGCTGCTGCTGCTGCTGCTGCTGGATTGCTTGTACTGCTTGGCTTTGGCGATGCGTGCCAGCAGGGCTGCTTTGTCGGGGCTTGTGGTGGTGGCATTGCTGCTTGTGGTCGGTGCCTCGTCGCTGGCTTTGATGTGCACCTTCAAGACATGACGATGGAGCTTACGCTTCACCACAGGCTGAGGAATGACCGCGCTGAGCATCGGTGTTATCCAGTAGGGGCCGCGGGTTTATGTCGTGCGCAGCGAGGTCGCTGCGCTACGTTATGCGAGGTCTGTGAAGTCCACTGGCTTTGCATGAGACACCCAGCCCCGTCTCAACTTGTGTTCTCCATCGTATGAGATGTGCGTATGAGAAGGATGTAGGAAAACGGTGTGCTGATCATACAGATACACGGGATGGCCTGCTGTCTGCGTGTAGGGTAGATCAGCTGTGGGCTGATGCACGCTACATGCCAGCTAGCGGATGACACATCTTCAATCTTCCATCACCAGCCAAAGCTGTGTGTAAGCAAGGCTGCTATGGAATGAAGTCTTTTACAGCATGGCTGCCATTGGCTGGAACTACAACAAGCTGACTATTCTTAGCCCTACACTTGCTTGTAGGTCGACACTGTCTGTGCAACTATGCAGGGCTACTTGCCAGGCTGCGCTGGCTCTCAACGCCTTACATGCTGTGGCCCAGTGGGCAGTATCTACACAGCAGTAGGGCTGTCCTTGCTTCTATTGGCGCTCTGAAGGCAATCACGCAGCATTCCTATCGAACTCGCCTCACTTTCCCATATATTTTTGTTTCCTCCCCCATTCAAGTTAGTGGCTTGTGGCGATAACCCGGTGTGCGCGTTACCCATCCAGACACAACGGAGACGTGGGCGTCAGCTGCTCTACGGAGTTTCATAAGTTGCCTTGATACGGCCCGGGCCTTCCGGCCTTGGGCTTAGGCAGACATGGTGTACATCACCAGGGCAGGTAGAGAACTGTCATGTATAGACGGTGGCGAGCTGTCCCGCCGTTCCCGACGCTTCCGTCGTTCTCCCATTGACGCAGGCACGGTGCAGCAGAAGCGTACCGGACTCCTCGCAGTAATTGCTGCCTTTTTTGCTGGTCTAGTCGACCTCGTATCTGTCTTGTAAGCAACGTTGCCGCATGCCTTGCATGCCCTACCCCTGCCCCCACTTGCCCTAGTCCTACTCCTACTTATGTGAAGCGTGCCTTCCGATGTTGCAGCTTCAGTACCTTACTGTCTCCAACGGCGCACAGTAACCTGCAGAAGAGGGTTACCAGTTACCCTGGAAGTGGCAGCAGACAGAGTGGAGGAAGGTCTGGAGGCGGTCCTCGCATAACAGGCATAGACAAAATCAACGGTCCATCTGGCTGTGAGTGTTGTTCAGACATAACAAAACAGCAGGTTCCAATTCTTTGGCACTCTGCATAAGTTGGCTGCAACGCTGCAGCCTTCCAGCAATGCACATGGTGCTGTTCGTGCGTCAGCATTGTGAACTTGTTCACTTAATCTTTAAATTCATACGGGCCCATGTGCTTGCTTGTGTTGCAGCGGCTGCGTGCCCATCGGGCGGCTGAGGTTAATGGGTGCCCAGCCGGGCTTGCATGTTAGTTAGGCCAGTGATGGCTTGTGGCAAAAAGGAGACAATGGTGCTGGCTGCGTCAGTACCAGCTATGCAGTGGCGCAACTGACTCCACAGCCCCAGCCGCACCACTGGCTACATGCAAGCCCATGGGTGCCCGTAAAATCATTGCTTTCTGGTTCCCCAGTCCAAACCCTATTATGGGGTGAGGGACTGGGCACCGGCAGCTACAGCAAGGAGAGTGTGTGATCACCGCAGGGGCGTGTCCATCCTCACAACAGCGGCCCCTGTCAAACAGAGTCAGCGTGTACAGCTGGGTGCAGCTGAAGAGTAGTGACAGTTTTGTCAGGGGTGTCAGACAGCAGCTGTTGTGAGGGTCAGACAAGGCAAGGCAGAGCATGACGCCGCACAGCTCAACATGCCTCCAGCAGGAGGTGTGCGCAGTGCAGCTGAGCAGGCCACCTTGGAATGAGGTGTGCCACTGTCTTAGACCTGCTGTCAGTGTGGGTGTGCAGACAAGGGGGGGAGGGGGAGGCGGAGGGGGGTTATCAAAGGCTGTTGTTTCTGTACACGGGTCTGCACCTGCAGTGTTAGGAGTACTGTCACGGCCGTGGTGTTCATTGAGGCTGTGGATAAGGATAGCAGTCGACATGATTGAACTAGCATGACCATGCAAGAGTGCGGACCTGAATTTGGAACTCCTCATGCAACTGTAAGACCTGAACTGGTACGGTGCAAACCGCCAACAAACTAAAGCTATGCCCTGGTCTCTTCAGGAGACCTGAAACCGCGATTGACTGATGTAGCTTAAGGCCATAACCAAGGTAATTGTTTCAACTTCAACTGGCTGTGCGACGTCCCCCTGTTTGCAATGGCGCGGCTGATCTCCATGACCAACTGACCATGTGTACCTACATGAGTGCAAGAAAGTGTAAGACTTTCCCAAAGGTTGCTGTATGCCTTGCCCTCATCTCCGCTGATGTACCGCAGCATGCACAAAACACGTACAACATGTGGCCCAGTGGGCAATGCCAACATCACCTAAAGAGGGCTGTTATTGCTTTTGCTTCTTACTCTCCTGCTAGCAACACCTGCCACATTCAGTAGCGGCAGTGGCAGCCTCTCAGTCATTGCCCTTGCACTAATGAGTCTGGCTCGTACTCTTTACTCACCAGCGTAAAAGCCTGAGGCACTGCGAGACCCAAATGTTCTAGTTTACCAATTTATAGCCAATATGTTTCTTGGCCATGGAACTCGTTGGTTCTGGTCTGGCAAGGTTCTGGCAAGGTTCTGGTCCAAGGTAAGGCCCATTAGCAATACTAGCCCTATTAGCCCTATTATCAGTAGGCCTAGAAGCTAGGCAGTAGCCAACCAAAGTCAGCTCATGCTCTTGCTGTTGTTGTTACTGCTGCTAAAGCTGACCTGACACATGTGTGCCATGTGTCTTATGTGTGGCTGCAGCTCATCAAGCAGGCCAAGCAGCGGTGGCCAGACCGTCCCCTGGCACTGGCAGCGCTGCACCGGCAGCGTTGGCTGCAGGGGTGTCCCAGTCAGCCAGATGCTGAAGGAGGCGGTGAGGCAGTTCCCAGCTGGACGAGTGCTCATGGTAGATGAGTTCCGCACCAGCCGGGTCAGCTCTGCCTACAGCCACCCCAGTGAGGCCCTCCCTGGGCAGCCGCCAGAATCCTTCAGGTGAGAGGGTTGAGGACAGGGTTGAGGTGAGGGTTGGTAGTGATGGGAGGAGGTGGAGTCAAGGTGGCTGGGTAGGGTCAAGATTGGGAAGGTAAGGAAACATCTTACAAATGTGCGTTGCCCCATGTGTCCATGCAGGTGGCTGCGGCCAGTGTACAGCGAAGCGAAGCGTTCCCAAGTCCGGGGCTTGATGTGCTCAACAAGCAACAACATCGGGTAAGCACTAGCCTGGCACTGCACATGTGCATGGCCGCAACATATCCCACATGACATGACACATGTGTTGACTTCATGCATCGCTCACACCCATGTGCAGGTTCTATGACCGGGACGTGTCAGCCGCGCTGAACATCCGCCGCTGTGCAGTCGGCCCAGGCCCACGCCCCACTGAGCTGTGCTACTGGGAAGGCCGCCCAGCCATGCCAAAGCCAGGCAGGCCAGGCCAGGAGTGGGTGTACGTGCGTGACAAGGCCCTGCTGCGTAAGTGGCGGCGCAAGTGGCGGCGATAGCCAGCTACAGCAATACAACCCAAGAAACAAAGATACCAAACCCCTCACAAAGGGGATGTGTGTGAGTAAGAGCTATAGAGTAGGGTAGAGCTCTTGCTAGTAGTAGACCTGGAGGCACACACACCAGAGGGTTGAGCTGAAGTGGGCAGTAGGCACACTGTCAGTAGCCTTTACAATAATGATCTCGCAGCCTGTATTTGATCACAACTCATGCTTTCCTTTGGTGTTGCATGAGGGCTGTAGGGATTTAAAACTTGCGCTTGGTCGTGCTTTGTAGCGAGGATGTTGGTCACTAAACCGCACAGCTCACTTGCCACGCGGGAGTGCATACACTGGACAGGAAAGCAGCCATCAGTGCAACCGATCCGATCCCGAGCGAGCCTTGCGCCCAGCCCTGTACCAAGTAGGGACGTTGCAAACCCGCACCTAGAAGCTAGGGTCAGCCGGAGATCCTTGATGGTTACGGCGGTTGGGGCTGCGACGGGCCTGCCCGTCCTCAGCGCCAGCGCCACTGAAGCCAGCAGCGACCTGCTTGTGGTGGGACCCGGCGTGCTGGGTGGCTACGCGGGCCACTTGTGGCTGGGCGCTCACCCAGGCACCACCGTGGTGGGACTCACCAACTCAACCAACAACCACAGTAGGTAAGCAGGTGCAAGCAGCACCGCAGCTGGGCATGCGTGTCAACTCGCAGCATGCATCTGCCCTGCTCTGGCCTGCCACCACCTCAGCAACACATGTTGCTTTGCTGGGCTATGAGCAGGCTGACACATCTGGGGATGCAGCCAATGGTCAAGGGGGACCTGGAGGCAGACCGGAAGTTTCCCTTTGTGCTATTCAGTGCGCCTCCTTCTGGTGCAGCTGACTATGCAGGCGAGGTGAGGTGAAGTGTGTTGGGATAAGGTAGGGTGGGGTGGGGTGAGGTGAGGTGTGGTGAGGTTGCTCACAAGACAGCTACGCAGCGCAAGGAGCAGGCAGCACAGCACTAGCAGCAGGAAATACATGCCTTGGGGCTAATGCTGGGGTACTGCGGTGGAAGGGGTGGGGGGTGCGTGGACACGGTAGGTCATGAGCGCCAGCATAACACTGGCTTTGCGTGTGGGTGTGTTGTGGGTGGGCTGCAGTATGGGGGAGCAGTAACTTGTGGTGGCAGAAACAAAGGACGGGAATGTGCAGGCGATAGGTTTGTGTGAACCAGTGTGAGCTAACTTCATCTGGGTCCAGCCAGTGGGTTGCACGGGAGTAGGTATATGCGTTGCCAACCGATCATAACCATCAACCTGGTGTGGCTGGTGGGCCTCGCCCATTAGCAACTTGGGTGTGAAACTTGGCGACCTGCTTCATGACAGCATGCACATAAAGAGGTTCACACAGTGAAACCATGAGCCTCCTCTTGTCCCTATTTTCTAGATTTATATCTTCAGATTCGTCAACACCCAAACCATGGTTGCATGGGGGAACACGACCACAAAACTTTTTGAATCTGAGTAGGGATGGCAAAATGGGGAGTAAGGAAGGCAAGGGGTAGGGGTAGGGAGGGCAACGGGTGGAGCATGGAAACCACTAAGACGCCTGCCCTTACCCTACCCTGTCAGCATTTGGTGGTCCACCTCACTGCTGCTGCAGGTTAAGGCCGCCCTAGCCCACTGGGACAGTGCTGCCCCGGGTGCCACCTTTGTGTTCACCAGCAGCATGGGGGTGTGCAGTGTGGATGACGGCGGCCTGGTGCGGGAAGACTGCCCCCTGATGGCCCCAGGGGCTAGCCCCTCCTCTGACAGAATGCTGGCGGCGGAGCAGGCCACACTGCAGGTGGGCAACAGGTTTGAAAAGTGTGAATGGTGCGTGCAAGAGTAATGTGTGACATCGCACTGATCTCATCACCCCTCCTCAACTTATCCCATCATACATTATCGTTTCACACCGTTCGTCAAACTGGTTGCCACAAGCTGGTGCCTGCATGGTGGTGGTGGTGCTGCTGCTGCCATGGCAGGCAGGTGGGTGTGTGGTGCGGCTGGTGGGGCTATACCATGCCCAGCGTGGCGCACACACCTACTTCCTCCGCATCAAGGAGGTACCCCGGCCTGGCGACTACACCGTCAACCTGATCCACTATGAGGACGCGGCGCGCCTGGCAGTCAGTGTGAGTAGATCAGTGTGGCAGTCATCAGTGTGGCAGTAGATCAGTGTGGCAGTCAGTGAGTTAATCACGATAAGCCGGTCAGTCACCGGCCCTCAGCCAGCGCATGCATGGACTGTGACTGGCAGGTGGTGGTAAGCATATGCTAAGAAGGGTCTCACACTTGAGTTCTTGAACAAAATTGCAAACACTGCATGGACTGTATGGAGTGCATGGAGTGTATGGAGTGCATGTGGGTCATGGCTAGACATGCTTGTCGTGGAAGAAGGGGCCAGTGGCCAGCTGCAGCTCCAGGGGTGAGCAGTGGGTGGGTCAGTGGGGTACGCAGGGGTGGTTCAAGGGGCGATGCTGAGGGGCGAGGGGCCGCGTGGGGGTGGGCCACAGGTTGCCAGCAGGCACGAGGGACAGTCGCGCAGTCGTCCTGGAGCCGCGCACCTCCTCTGTCGTGCGCAGGTGCTCGCTGGGGAGGGCACGGGCCCCTTTAGAGAACGCGTCTTTCTGGGATGCGACAACCACCCTATCAAGTTTAGGGTGAGCGATATTGCACTGCTCGCGGCTGGGCGCGCTACAGTTCTTCACGTCAGCAAGCGACAGCCTCGGGGCGTTGCAAGTTGATTGGTGCGCTGCGTGTTGTGCGGTGCAGGACATGATAGAAGCTTGTTACAAGAGTCCCCAGTTCGCTGGCCAGGGGCCGGTGACTTGGTTGCAACCTGACGGGGGCGCTAGCCAGGGCAAGCGCGCCGACAACAGTGCAACGCGAGATGCGCTGGGCGGCTGGGCGCCCAAGTACGACAGCTTTTCGGCGTTCATGGCGGAGCATGGTGGGCGAGACTGGTATAGCGATGCGGTGTGATGAAGAGAAGGAGAGTTGTTGGGACAATGGGGAGGCTATGGTCGGGTTTGGTGTGCCGGTCGTCACGTGGGCGAGGGCGGCGGCGACGTCGATTTCAGCCGCAAGACGCGAGAGTACAACAGCCGGGCTGGGTGTAAGGAAGGTAGTCCGTGACAGTCTATTGCCGAATGCGTCCTCATGCTTGGGGGCTCCTTGGTGCAGGGGACGATGGCTGAGGAAGGGCTGGCTTGCATGCTGAAAGCCTCACGGCCTAAGTTACCTTGCTCATAGTGTATTCATACTTACTGACACCTGGGGCCAGGGAATGGACCACAGATGGCGAGCTATTAGGCGACTGGCTACTAACAAATTTCTTTTCATTTCAAAGTAAACAAACAAAACCAACAATTCATGATATTTGTGATGGCTTCACGTTGCTGTTTTCTATGGCTAGAAAAAAGGCGCACCGTGCCTAAGCCAGTGCCGGAGGACCCAGACAGTGACAGGGATTAAAACTTGGCCACTGATAAATCTTATAGCCCAAGAATAAAGGAAATTATTAGTTTCTTCATCATGTCCGCTGGTTGTCGCAGAGGAGCTGTCTAGCAGTGATGTATAGAAGGTTGGATGGTCGACGGGCTGAAATCCGGACTGCGCACCCAACTTTTGCGGACAGCGTGGCACAGTGCTGCCTTCGCCCTGTGCATCGAGGGCATGCGCGCGCCAGTGCACCGCGCACCCTCGTGGCACCCAAGTCCACATGCGACAGCATGCAAGCGTCGAGCAGCACGGTTGAGCAGCCGCCGCAGCTCTCAGCTCCCTTATCCTTTGAACATCGACACGGTGTCAGAGACCAGTCAGGCAGGGTCCTGCTGAAGAACTTAAACCAGGAGGAGCTGGAGGAGTGGTGTACTGCAGTGGGAGAACCTCCCAAAAGAGCCAAGCAGGTCACTACCGCTGCTTCTACCTCCTTCCCCTCCTTGCGTTTCCATTACATGACTCCTCACAGTAGCACGTGGTATCCACATACGCAGCTCTTGAAGGCTCTGTATGGCAAGGGCCGCTGGGTTCGCCGCTTGGAAGAAATGGACAACGACCCCGCCATGGCGTTCAGCGCCCAGTTCAAGGCCAAAGTAAGTCAAGCGAGGAGCACAGCGTAGGCATGGTGTGACCCATGTCATACCACACTGGTTACTTGGGCAGGCCAGGCCAGGCCAGGCCGGGTCGGGTTAATTAGGGCAAGTCTGGCCAGACTATTGGAGTTAGACACAAGAATACCACGTCCACCTCATGGTTTGGTGGATAGATGACCATACCAGCCATGGCCAGAGGGCAGAGATGGGCCAAAGCCAGGTGGCAGAGAGGGACCAAGGCCAAGGGGTAGAGAGTGGCTATGGCCAATCAGCCTGCCGCATGGTGAGCTTCAGGTGTCCGCGGCTGCCAGCCTGTCTGGCGGCATGACTCTGCAATCCGTCCAGACGGCACGAGACGGCACCCACAAGCTAGTGTTCTCGCTGGCTGAGGTGGAGGGCGGGGCGCGGGGCAGCGTGGAGACCGTGCTCATCCCCATGACCAACAGGTGGGCTCAGCAGGCGGTGCCGCGTCAGGTGTCAGGCGGTGCCGCGTCAGGTCAGCACACTGGGCAACATGGCAGTGCTTCTGGTCAGGAACTTCTGGACAGCGTGCTGCCCTGTGAGGAAGCAGTCCTCAGCCAGGCCCTCGGTGAAGCCGCACCTGCAGTGCTGAACCCCGTTGTAGGGTGCCTGGGAGCAGCCTCACACTTTCAAGTGCCAGGATGAGAGTGAGGATGAGAGTGAGAGTGTGACATGTGGGGGTGCAGGTCTGGGACAAACCTACGCTACACAGCCTGCCTAAGTACTCAGGTTGGGTGCGCCATGAACTGCCAGGTGGGTCATCCAAGTGCGACCTGCCAAGCTTAGGAGTGACCTGGTGTGAGAAAGGAGTGCCGACGGCTAGGCTAGAAAAGATTGTGGGCTACGCAGCCCCTGGTTGCCTGTGTCAGCGTGGTTAGCTGGCAAAGCATGGGCGGACGCATGATGGAAAGCACATGCATGCACTATGCATGCATGCCATCTCATGTGCCATGCAGCCTCATTGGGTCAGCATGCCCTGCAGCCACCGCATGCTGGCATGGTGCTGTCAGTCTGAGTACATGTGCACCTGAAGCAGCTGTGAACACAGCTATGGCTGCAGCCGGCAGAGTGCAGCCTGCTGTGTGCCTGGCCTCTGGCTGTATCCCGTGCAGTTCTGCTACACCGGGCGCATGGGCCTGCAGGGCAACCTCAGCACAGCGCAGATAGTCGAGCAGGTGTGTCCCTAACTGTGAGCCAGGTAGGGGGAGGTTGAGCCCCTGGGAGGTGGAGGGAGGCAGAGGAGGGCAGAGGGAGGCAGAGGGGGGTCAGGGAAGAGAATGCGTGCAGGGGCGGGCATATGCCAAGGCAAGCAGTGATTGCATGGCAGTGAGCAGGCGAAAGCAAGGCAAGCCAGCACTGGATGTGGTGTGGACAGTCTGGTACATAACATCGGGTACAGCATGATGATGCAGCTTGAGGCCGGTACACAAGATGATGCAGCATGGAGCAAGCTTACAGCCGGGCATGATGGGTGGTGGAGGATGGAGCAGGGGTCCTGGTGGGGCCCTCCTGCTGCCGGGCATGATGCTGGTGGTGAACGGAACAGCTAGTGTGGCCCCTGGCGTGACCGTGCTAGGAAGCTGATGTGGCACAGCGCAGGGCCACCTGCAAGGCTGCCAGGGTCAGGGCAGATGGCTGGGTGCGGTGCGGTGAGGCAGGCGCTAAAGGGTGGCAGGCGGGAGAGGCTGTACCGGCGGGAGGCGGTGCAGGAGGTGGTGTAGTGCAGGCCCAGTGGCTTCACAGCCCTCCAGAGCCAGTAGAGGCAACACGACTGGCTAGTGGCTACTGCTCAGGGCCGCCCTGGGCTGAGCCAAGGCCAAGCCCTGGCTGCGCTCTGGCTGGCAGCTAAGGACATGCTGGGGATAGCTGCTGAGGATAGTCATGCTGCAGGCAGGCGGAGGGGGTGCCCAGGCGGAGGGGGGCCCCACCCCTGGGGGGTCTGCCTTGCCAAGCTGGTGACGCCCTCCTCCACCCAGGGGGAGGGAGAGGCAGGGGAGAGGCAGCAGCAGGAGGTGCAGCGCAGGCCCTGTGTTGGTGATGAGGCGCTGCTAATCTTCCTTGGCGCTTGCAGGTAGTGGAGGCCAGGCGGTGGCTGGCTGCGCAGGCACAGCTGACCACTCACCCAGGGCTCTCACCACTCACACCACAGCAGCAGCAGCAGCAGCAGCAGCAGCAGCAGCAGGGTGGGCAGCCCCCCTCGGCAGCAGCAGGTGGCCAGTGTTCAGAGGATGGCAGTGTCACCCCCCTCCCTGCCGCTGCCTTGATGCAGCAGGGAAGGGGGCTGACACAGCAGCAGGAGGGGGAGCAGGAGCAGCAGCAGGAAGGAGAGGAGGCAGGGGCTGAGGAAGGGGAGGTCTATGGTGCCCTGGCCCTGTTGGCTGTGCCTGAGGCAGACCTGGACCACCAGGTACCTCCCCTTGCAGCCAGCAGCCCTGCAGCCCCATGCACAACAGGCAGCAGCAGCAGCAGCAGCAGCAGCAGCAGCAGCAGCAGCAGCAGCAGCAGCAGCAGCAGCAGCAGCAGCAGCAGCAGCAGCAGCAGCAGCAGCAGCAGCAGCAGGGCCACTGTGAGCCTTGACTTGGTCAGCTCCTGCAACCCCCCAAGCGACCCCAAAGCAGCAGCAGGAACAGCAGTAGGCGGAGGAGCACTATCCTGGCCAGCTGGCACACGCTCACCTTCACGCACCCTTGCAAAGCAGGCCAAGCAGCAGGTGGGTGTACGACAGCAGGCAGACGAGCTGGCAGCCAGCCAGGCAGTGTGTGCGTGTGGGTGTGGGTGTGATGATGGTCGTCAGGGAAGTGTGATGTGTTAGGGGAGGGTGGGGGGGGGTGAGGTATTTTGGGGTGTGACAGGGCAGAGTGAGCCGGGTTAGGAATTTTGTAGTATGTCACCACACAAATTTCCTCCCGCCAAAGCCCACAACCCCCCCAAACCCAAACAATAACTCCCTTAAAATTTTACCCCCCCCCCCAAGCCGACACTCCATATTACGAAACCTTCACAACCCCCACTTGCAAGGCCCAAAACCCCCAGAGCCCCAAGACATGGGCTACACTGCATGTGACCAACCGCATGCCTCCCTCCAACCTCTGACGCTTTCTCCCTTCCTGCTTGCCTTGCCAGGTGCCCCGCCCCGTCCCCATCTCTAACATCGTGTTCATGGGCATGGGGGAGCCCCTGGACAACTTCGACTGCGTGATGGCCGCCATCGACGTGCTGGCCCAGGGCCTGGAGCTGGCCCGCTCCAAAATCATCGTCAGCACTGTTGGCCTGGCTGACAGAATGGTGGGTGCCATTTGAGGCCACTAGCTCCAGGGAAGAGCCACAGCCAGCTTTTGTATGGCCACCAGAGTGGGTGGGTTTGCCGGGATTCGAGCCTGGTACCTCTGGTCAATGGCACCCTGAGCCCAGCTCTGTAGGTGTGACCTTAGCTGCCAGTGATGGCGGGCACGTGAAAGGTGCGGCGTACATGCCCCTGCCCTGCCTGCCTCCCCTTGCCCCATGGACGTCCGGTTCATAACCCTAACCCATCCTTACACTTTTGCACAAGTGATACTGCTAGCACTATGCTACGCCATGAGCTGTGTGATCAGGAGCGTGCCTGGCTTGACGGGATGAATGGGAGTGACGCCGGCTGGCTGCTGCAGGATGAGTTCCTGAGCTCTAAGAAGGCCAAGCTGGCGCTGTCCCTCCACGCCACCACTGACGAGGCAAGGGCCAGCCTGACGCCCTGCTTCCCTCATGCCTCTGCCCAAACTCTGCCGCCCCCTACCCGCCCCACACCCAGCCGCGACCCTGCCCTCCCCTCACCTGCTCCTGTGATGTCGGGGACAAGGTGCCGCCCACCAGGGGCTGGAAGGGGTGGCTGTGCCCATGGGTGAAGTCAAACTGACCAGGCTCTGCAGGACAGGAGGCGATGGGAGCTAGTCTGGGGTCAGGGCCACCATGCCCTGAGCTGCCTGTGTCTAACCCATGTCCCTGAACCCTCGCCCTTCACTCCAGTCTGGGGCACCCTGAACAGTCCTCTGCCTGCGCCTCAGACCCTCCGCCCGCAACCCAGGCCGCCCCCTCGCCCTACACTCAGCCCTGACCCTGCCCTGAACAGACCTCTGCCTGCGCCTTAAACCCTCCGCTCTCAGTGCCGCTCCCATCCCCACTGACTCAGACACTGACATGCACAGTGGGGTGGCAAACCACATAGCCAGATATACACTGCACCAGCCCCAGCCCCAGTCAACCTTACGACTCAGCCCCAGACACTCCGCCCACATTGCCGCTGCCATGACTGCCATGGCTGCCGAGCACATGGACGCCAGTTGAGGTCTTTGAAGGGGGAGAGCAGGCACCGCACACCTGCCACTGCACCAGCCTCAGTAAACCCCATGACACCACGCCCATCCATCTTTACAGCCAGCAGCAGCAGCAGCAGCGGAGAGCCTTACACCAACCCACCCCTCTCCCACCCCCTACACCCCCTACCTAGCTCCAGACCCCCCCTAAGGCCCCTACTGACCCCTCCCCCCCTTGCCTCCCTCCCAGGTGCGCAACTGGATCGTACCCACCAACCGCCGCTTTCCCCTGCAGCGCCTGGTCACCACCCTGGAGCAGCACTTCCCTGCCCACGCCCCTTCAGCACGAGGGGACAACTTTGTGGTCAGTAGGCAGCTGGCGCGCAGGAGGGGTTGGGCCCTGGGTCCGGCGGGTGCTGGGTTAGTCGGGCTGAGTGGCGGGGTGGGGGGCTGCTGAGGGTTGGGCAGCTGGCTGGAAGGTCCCTTGCCATGAGGCAGCCACTGCTCTTGACTTGGTTCGTTCCTGGCCCTGGCCGCTTGGAGAGAGGAGAATGGGATGGGTTGGGTGTGAACGCGCTTGTGCATCTTGGCTCGTGCCGTGGGGTTGAAGGCATGGAGGACAGTAGCACATTCGGCTAGTGAGAGCTGCTGTGGCATTCACCTTGTGCAGTGTCTGCTGGTGCTCCTGAGCGGTGCTCAGGCCTGCCCAGTCTGCCCCAAGCTCTCGGCCCCACTGAGTGCTGCTGGCCTCGCTTGGCCTCGCATGCTGCACTGCGACAGGTGCTGGAGTATGTGCTGCTTGGCGGGGTGAACGACAGCTTGGCTGACGCAGAGCGCTTGGTGGCCCTCACAGCCAACATCTACTGCATGGTCAGCAACTCAGCTACCGCCCTGCCGTTGGGGTCAGGGGCAAGGAGGCGAGGGCAGAGGGGGAGGGGGAGGGGGAGGGGGAGGGGGAGGGGGAGGGGGAGGGGGAGGGGGAGGGGGAGGGGGAGGGGGAGGGGGAGGGGGAGGGGGAGGGGGAGGGGGAGGGGGAGGGGGAGGGGGAGGGGGAGGGGGAGGGGGAGGGGGAGGGGGAGGGCTTTTTTTTGTGGGTGCCACTGAGGGCCTGCCTGCACCCAGCCCCGTGCCCCTCACATGCCCCACAGGTGAACCTCATCGTGTTCAATCCCTGGGACGGGACCACTTTCAAGAAGAGTACTGACCAAGCGGTGGGTTCACGGACATGACAAGAAGGGTGGCCAGGCGGCCTGTTCAAATCAGGACTGGTGCTGATGGAAGAGGGGTGGGGTAGGGGGGCAGGGGCCAGGTAAGCACATGTGTTGGGAGAGGACAGGAAGCAAGGCTGTGGGGAGGTGTGGAAGCACAGGCTCAGGCTCAGCAGGCCAGACTAGAAAAGCAGTGCAGCGTGCTGACAGGCAGGTAGTGTCATGGGTAGGTGCTCCAGTGGGTGTTCCTTGCGCGCCCAAGTGATGGCCTGACTCACACCGCTTTGGCTGGGAGACTTTGCCGACGCAGGTGCGTGCGTTCCGCGGTGTCCTGATGGCAGCGGGTCGCGTCTGCACGTTGCGTGTGTCCAAGGGCGATGACGAGATGGCCGCCTGCGGGCAGCTCGGTGACCCGGGCCAGGGTCGTAAGCGGGTACCTATCGCGGAACCCCCGGCTGCGTTCCGGCAGCTTGTGGCCGGTGCGGTGGCGGTGTCGGGAGCGTGACGTGCTGTCTACCCGCTGTGTCGAGGCCGAGTTGCCCATGGGGCTTATTCATAAGTCATGCAGACCAGCTCCGCCGCCCGCTCGCCTTTGCCGGCTCCCCACCCTGCAACACGACTTCAGAATTCTTACAGGGTGTGAATGATGTGCCACTCTGGCACATGCACCTACGCCCATAGCGTCGACTTTCTCAACACAACAGCAACAAAATAGCCATGCCCTGAGCACGTGCCTATGCCTCTATTGTCGGGAGCAGGATAACCTGGCTGATGCTGAACTTGCGAACTTCTAGGCAAGAGGGACCTAAAAATCAACTTAAGAAAAAATGACTCGAAAACCTTACTCCCTACCTAACACTAGGCACCAGGCCACCCCTGGGGACATTGGCAAATGGGTGGACAGGGACTGCAACGCAGCCCTCAACCTCCAGCGGGTAGGGGAGAGCAAGCGGCGCCCACTGGAGCTGTGCAGGTTGGAACACCGAGGAGCGGCTCCTGCCAAGGGCAAGGTCAGGCGTTCCCAACATGGGGTTGGTAATCTTCATGCAACTGCGGCCCATCTACTCCATCATTTGATGTAACGTTTGCTGCGTCGGCTGCAATGCGATATTGCGCGTTTAATGTTCGACTGGAATTGCCATCGGAGTCATTCGATGCGGGCAGCCACATGTGACCCCGGATGTGTCCCAATCGCAGACCGTGGTTAGCTACACCGGTAAGCTACGTCCTTGGCTATCCATTAACGATGCACGACATGTCGGTGGCGCACACCACCGAAGTCCGGCAAACATGGCTGCGCGAGCTTCCTGATGGTGCATGCCGCTTGGCGAGGATGTGAGGATTCCCTTAAGTGTTTACGGCAGCGCTACATCGCTATAATGGTGGGCGCCAGGCTAGCAATCCCACCCACCCCTCAACATCTTTGCTGTTTTTTGCCACCGCCGTTGAGCTCCAGCCAAACTCCATACACTCTTGTCCAAGATGACTCTTACGTGCATCACCAGAACAAAGAAACATAGATATTGGAGTAACGCACGATGATTGGGACCACTCCAAAGGCACATCAATTGTTGGCTGCAGGTGTATGATGAGTAGGCACCCCCTTCCACCACCCCCTTCCAGTCCACCCAACCCTACTCCCCGCCCATCTCCGCCCATCCCATCTCTCCAGCCCTCCCCTCCTCCCACCCACTCCCACTCCCTCCCACCCCCTGCAAGCCATGACGAAGAGGCCGAGCAAAGCTCTCCGTGCCCATTTGAAGGCGTTAAATAGCTCTCCCCAGGCAGGCCACCGCCACTGCCCTAATGGTATGAAGGCTACGGTGGGCAAGGCACAGGCTGAGGTGCAGCGGCTGCGGGATGTGGAGCAGTCCCTACTGGGCACCGTGGATGGGTTGCAGGGCGACCTAGACGACCTGCAGGCAGCGCACCAACGCCTAAAGGATGAGCATACGGCTTTGCAACAGGTGGCATACAGATCGGCAGCTACCAATCACTCCCTACGGGCTGCTCGACGCAGCCTCCTGTGTCAGGTGCATAACTACCGGCACGAACGCCGCCCCCACCACTCCCCACTCACCTTCAAGCAGAGGCAGCAGCTGCTGGTTTTGGAGCAGCACCCCGTCTCAGTGGAGGTGTTGAGGCGGTGTGCAGAGGCTGGCTACGGAAGGCTGGACAGGTGACAGGAAAGCAGCTTCAGTCATACCTCCAGTTTCACAAGCAGGAGGTACACACGAGCTGGAGGGTACCCAAGCTACAGAGCCACGTGTGCACCCACATCCGTGGGAAGCTTGCCGCAGCTGCGCCCCCTCAGCAGCAGCTGACACCTGCAGGCACCACCCCTGAGCTGGCTGAGCCTGCTGGTGCACCCCCTCAGCAGCAGCAACAGCTGGCAGCGGCAAGCACGTCCCGTAAGCGTGGGGCACCTGCAGCTAACAAGTCGAGGGCAGCAAAGCAAGGTGAGACACCTAGCACCTAGCACCTTGTTTAAGCGTAGTAGAGCAGCCGGTAATGCACTAGCGCCAGCAGCAGCTCCAAAAGCTCATAGTGGTATCCAGTCGTCACGACTGCCATCGTCGCGTCCACATGCCAAAAGCAAAACATGTTCCGACTGCTGCTGCGTGTTGCAGGTGCCACTCACAACAGCGTGGCGAAGCGTGCTAGTGCGGCGCGTCTCGCATGTGGAGAAATCGCATGAATTCAAATGTGTATCTTTGGACAGGCACTGAGCACCGCTGAGAGCGAGATAGTTTTTGCTGCGTCGGCCATTTCGTAGATATGACTCTCCTCTGTTCAAAGCACTGTTTACATATATTTTTGACTGAGTGGCTGCGGAGATACAGGCTTCGTATCACAGGGGGGTGGTTTTCAGGTAGTTGGGAACGCCTGACCCTAACCCCCTAACCTTAACCCTGGTGGGTGGGTGGAGCTCGATCCACTTCAGCTGCAAGGTGCTGGGTTGTTGTGTTGAGCAAGCAGCTGGTGGTGTTCTTTGGAGCAGCTGGAATTGGCACAGCGGGTGGGTGGGGTGCTGTCGCGGTGCTGCGGGCCTGCTGCAAGGTGGTGTGCAGGCCGAGGGGGACAGACCAGCGGCGGGGCAGGGTGGTGCTTGTGGATGAGCACCGCACCACCCGGGTCAGCTCAGCGGTGAATGGCCAGCAGCCCTGTGAGAGGCAGCTGAACAAGCGCAGGGCCACAAGGCCTGCAGGCTGGAAGCCCCCAGCAGGGCAGGTGGAACCCCGCCTGGTGCGCCCAGCCTGGAGCTAGCAGCGTGACCAGCCAGTGCGGGGCCTGATGTGGTGCCCAGTAGTGGCCCCCCGCAAGCCCCCACAGGCCCCATGCAGCAGCCAGGCAGCCACACAGGCAGCAGCCTCAGAGCCTGGGCCCAGCACTCCCCTGCCAGCCAAGCGCAGCAAGCGCACCAAGGCTGAGCCAGAGACAGCTGAGCCAAGCCAGCCCACCAAGGGCAAAGGCAAGGCCCAGGGCAAGGCTGCCAAGGCAAAGCCAGCACCACAGCCAGGCAGGTGGCTGGACAGGGACTGCAATGCAGCATTGAACATGCAGCGCATTGGGGAGAGCAGGTGGCGTCCACTGGAGCTGTGCTTCTGGCCAGACCAGGGAGCGCTGCCAGCCAAAGGCAAGGAGTACCCTGGCCTGGGCTACAAGCGGCTGCGAGACAAGCCAGCCAAGGCCCAGCAGCCTACTGAGGCACAGTAGTGTGTGCCCCCACTTTGAGCTGTCGTCAGCTTTCAATTAGTGCATGTTTTGTCATGCCAACTCTACGGTGTAGCCCTGTCACAGGGGTCAGGCAATGCTGTAGGTGGTAGGCGCAGCCTGTAGCGCAGTAGCAAGTGTGCACTAGGCAATGCTTAAGCTGTTGCTTACATCAGAGCATGTGTTTCATGCCGACATCGATCGCCCGACCCTCGCAGGGGGGTTGGGGGTAGGCAATCAGGTATAGGTACCAGCTGTAGGTCACAGACACACCGTTCGGATCACAGATAACGCAGCTCCTACCCATTAGTAGGGGAATAATGCGCTGCATTCTTTCAGTGGTAGTACTCGAGTTATCAATTGGTCGGTCGGTGCATACGTTGCACAAACTAACATGGTAATATGTACAACGTCCGTAGCCTACACTGAGCAAGCCCAAGAACAGCAGCCGCTTCGTTTGCAGGTCGAGCTCAATACCAGAAGCAGGCATAGGAAGGCAGCTGTACATAAATGACATGCAGTGACCTCGTCATCTCAATAGAGGCCATGCGCGACATGATAAAGTCGCACAAGGCATGTTGTGCAGTCTGTGCTGCTGCTGGTGCTGCTGGAGCACCGGATGTCCCACCGCTTGCCAGCTTGATTACTCCGGCCCACTGAGCAACCCATCTATCAGCAGTAGTCCTGCATCAGCAGTGCCCCTGCCACCTTGTGTCACTCCTGTTGGTGAAGATGACAGGAATGCTGCTGCTGTTGGCAAAAGAGAGGCGCGCAGTGCTGACCCTAGGTGCACGTGACCACAGCGCCTATGCTGCAGGCAGCAGCCCCTGTGGTACCAGCTGGGGCCGGGCAACGCCTGGGGCTGCTGTCACGCCTGGGGCTGCTGCTGCTGCCGTGTTAAACTGTGGCCAGAGCCTGCTCCATGGCTGCACCAGGGAATGTGCCGGACCCCGTGGGCTGGCTGTCATGCTTGGAGACGCAGAGAGGCTGCAGGGGTCTAAAACCTGCAATGTTTGGGACATGTATCCGCTGGAGATCACAAACCGTCGCATCCATCAATCAGCCTTTCGTCGGAACGAGCAGCCTGCGCGTCGAGAGAGCGTGGCTCAACAAGGGTTGCGACTACTACGAGCTGCTCAAGTCGCTTAGCTAAGCTCAGTGATCTGCACGCACCCTCTGTAAGCCGAGCTCTCCCGCCGGTGGGGGTGCACAGAACCGTGGAACAGCTCGCGCAGAGCACTACTGATTGAGAGTGCGAGAACACCGTGGTGCTGCGCGCACAGCGAGAGGCATGCTTAGTGCAAGCAACTTGGGGGGCACACTGCGCTGTGGGAAATGCATGTGCTTACATGTTGAAGCAGCCTTGGCACTTCACGTCCATGAAGTAGCTGTTAGGTGACTGCGGGCACGTTGGGGCAGGGGCTTTGGCTAAATTTGCCAGGACCGCGCAGCGGCGGCTGCAGTTGCCCAGGCTGACATACTGGGTTCGCACCTGCACCAAGCGCTTCAGCTTGTGCTTTGACTTTTCTAGTTCCGCGGGCGGGTTAAGCAAATCGATGTCCGTGTGAAGCACCTGCAGCAAAGCAGTTATGACACTCTCCGGAGGCGATCAAGGCTCGTGGGTGCTTCGTCTGTCTGATGCTGCGAGTACTCGTACCATGGTGATCCAACGTGATGGCACACTGTAGCGCACAGGCAGGGGAAATGTGAAGAACCGAAAGCCCAATATGAAATAATGCATGGTGTATATTTAAGGCATCCGTCACATGATGAAGCAACAGATGATCAGGTGTGCAGCGACAGGTACAGTGCTTCTTCACGGCGCTATAGGCCATATCCCTCGGGTCATGGACCCTTCATTTTGTTTCCACGCAGCATGGCATCACATCTTGCCTTGACTTGTATGAACATGTATTACTGCACACCTCACAGGGGTGTCAAGCAAGCTAGATCACCATGGTAAGCAGCTAGTAATGCATCCTCATGCATGGGCTCAGGAATCCTCAATTATTATGCTGCCCATGTGCATCCCCACCACCTTGGACCACACTCGTCACAAACACTTGTCATCTAACCCTGCTGAAGCATGGCACACAGAATTGTGCGGCAAGCTGCTGCTGCTGGGCCCTGGGCAGGCGGTCTTGCCGCATCTGCAATGAGCGCCACAGGCCCTCCCCAGGGTGCTGCATGTTCAATTCTGCATCACAATCCTGGAGCAGCCGCCTGCCTGGCTACGGTGACTTGGTGAGCTAGGCGATGCTGGGTCTGTGCTTTGAGAGGCTTCCTGACTGCATGGGGGCTGTGAAGGGATGCACAGAGGCCCATGGGCACACCTTGTCACTCCTTGCTCTTGCTACAGTGCCCAGACCCTGGCGCATTGTAGGGGCTTCATATGAGTTGCCAGGCAAGAATGGCTGAATTAGCGCCCATGGGGATCGCATGCATCCAGTGGTGTGGCTGGGCTGTACAAAGCAATGCAAGCGGCTGCATGAGGGCATCACCGCAGCTGGGGCCAAGTCAGTCTGTGAGCACCTATCCTTGACGAAACATGGCAATGCTAGATGTGTGTGTCATTTATGTCCCGCTGGGTATGTAACAAAGGCAAGAATCAGATGCCTTCGATGAGCACCACACTTGCATCACCCTTGTGTAATCACTCAATCAGAGGCTGTTTAGACCCTGCCAGTCAGTATGTGCTGCTCCAGCAGTGCTCACATACCCTGCTGAGTCCACCACAGCACCTAGGTTGCTGCATTGAAGTGAGCCAACCTGCACATCTTATTGCTGGGCCATCAGCGCAGCTTGAATGTATCGCCTGACAGCAGCATAACCATAGCCAAGCTGCTTGTACGCGCTGAAGCATACTATGACTGTTGTCGCAAGGAGCAGTGCCGCCATCAGCAGCATCTCCCACCAATCAAAAATGTACGTCCCAAACGTGAGGTGGCATTGGAACAGCAGCGTTCCCAGGGACTTCCGCAGCCTCCTGAGCAATGACCCAGGTTGCTGACAAGCTGCACGCAGTGCTGCAATCTGCCTGCCAGCATCACTTGGAGAACTGCTTGGTGCAGGGGTGTGGACGTTCGTGCTGTTTGAGGCTCTGCTGCCATGCGCCTTCTTGCCCTTGCCTTTTGAAGACGCTGGGGCAACATTTGGGCCAGCGGCTGACACCACCATCTGGCTGCTACAACGGTCGGCACTGCTCCTGCGACGGTTGGCCCCTGGCCGGCACGCCAACCGTGGGTTACAAGGAGGTGGCTTGCAGCACTCCAACGAAGTCTGTGCTTGCAATGAGCGCTAGTACCGAGCCATTTTAAATCAAACATACGGGGTCGATGACCTTGTTCATCATTTATTTGCGACTAGTTTGAAAAGTAGCAGCGCTTCAAATTCCTGTAGCCCTATCCTCCTGTGGAACCCCTACACTATTCCACAACAGTGAGAGACCGGTGTGTGTCCGTAACCTAGGCTAAGACTACGCCCTAACCTAACGGACTAACCCAGGAGTCGCTAGAGCTGCAACGGCCATAAACTTCACAACTGCACATGGTGTAGCGGGTCAAGCAACACTCCTATCGCAAGATTGGGCAGCCTGGCTGGCCCTTGGATGAACCTGGCACCTTAAGCCAGCCCCCTCCAGCCTCAGCCACTGCCCCCCAGCGCCAATCCCAGCCCACCAGGTCATCAACCTAGCCATTCTCAAAGCCGCAGCCCGCGTCAGGCCAGCACCTTGGCCCTCAACCTTGAGCCTTCATTGCAGTCGACCACACTAGTTGTGGACCACTACAAAACAGTGTTTTTCCTGTGTGGAATTCCCATCGCATGGCATGCACATGTCCTACACATGGTCACGGTCATGTATAGCTGAAGTGGATCGAGCTCCACCCACCCACCAGGGTTAAGGTTAGGGGGTTAGGGTCAGGCGTTCCCAACTACCTGAAAACCACCCCCCTGTGATACGAAGCCTGTATCTCCGCAGCCACTCAGTCAAAAATATATGTAAACAGTGCTTTGAACAGAGGAGAGTCATATCTACGAAATGGCCGACGCAGCAAAAACTATCTCGCTCTCAGCGGTGCTCAGTGCCTGTCCAAAGATACACATTTGAATTCATGCGATTTCTCCACATGCGAGACGCGCCGCACTAGCACGCTTCGCCACGCTGTTGTGAGTGGCACCTGCAACACGCAGCAGCAGTCGGAACATGTTTTGCTTTTGGCATGTGGACGCGACGATGGCAGTCGTGACGACTGGATACCACTATGAGCTTTTGGAGCTGCTGCTGGCGCTAGTGCATAACCGGCTGCTCTACTGCGCTGAAACAAGGTGCTAGGTGCAGTGCGTGGTGTTGTTTGCTCACCTTGCTTTGCTGCCCTCGATTTGTTAGCTGCAGGTGCCCCACGCTTACGTGACGTGCTTGCCGCTGCCAGCTGTTGCTGCTGCTGAGGGGGTGCACCAGCAGGCACAGCCAGCTCGGGGGTGGTGCCTGCAGGTGTCAGCTGCTGCTGAGGGGGCGTAGCTGCGGCAAGCTTCCCACGGATGTGGGTGCACACGTGGCTCTGTAGCTTGGGTACCCTCCAGCTCGTGTGTACCTCCTGCTTGTGAAACTGGAGGTATGACTGAAGCTGCTTTCCTGTCATCTTCATTGCCTCCTCGACAGTTGTGTGGCCATAATTATGCCCGCCAAAGGCAAGGGCATGGGCCGCTGCAAGCCGCTGTTGGCACGCATGGTCACCCACATTAATCACAACCCTCCCGACCTTGTGCGCTGCATCTGTGATCTGGCGCTCTGCCTTTGCTGACCGCTTTCCTGTCATCTTCATTGCCTCCTCGACGGAGCTGACCCATATGCTGCTGCAAATCATAAACATCCACAGTCTTCATGGCCTCCTTGCATGTGTGCAGGGACATCAACTGCAGCAGAGGTGGCAGCTCCATGTACCTGCCACCACCATGCTTCAACAGCTGCAACAAGGACTCCACTGGGGCATTGGAGGGGAGGGCTGGAGAGCTGGGATGGGCGGGGATGGGCAGGGAGTAGGGCTAGGTGGACTGGAAGGGGGTGGTGGAAGGGGGTGCCTACTCCGCATACACACACAGGCAAATTAGTAACAGCATTTTTGAGATTCACGGCCTGAGACTTTGCACATAGCCATATGACGACATTGTAAAATCAGTGGTGGAAACGAAAATTCCTGAATTCGCGTGGTTGGTGAGATACGGCCATGCTACAGTACTGCAGGTGCCTTCAGTACTGTCGGGGTACCTCGCGAGCACCCAAACAGTACTGTTTTGGCCTACAGTACTGTCGGCACCTACAGTACTGTAGCTAAAAACAGTACTGTAGGTGCCTACAGTACTGTCGGGGTACCTCGCGAGCACCTAAACAGTACTGTAGGTGCCTACAGTACTGTCGACACCTACAGTACTGTAGCAAAAAACAGTACTGTAGGTGCCGACAGTACTGTCGAGGTACCTCTCGAGCACCTAAACAGTACTGTAGGTGCCTACAGTACTGTCGACACCTACAGTACTGTAGCAAAAAACAGTACTGTAGGTACCGACAGTATTGTCGGGGTACCTCGAGGTACCTCGCGAGTACTCGAACAGTACTGTAGGCACCGACAGTACTGTAGGTACCTACAGTACTGTAGCCACCTACAGTACTGTAGGCACCTACAGTACTGTAGGCACCTACAGTACTGTAGGTACCTACAGTACTGTCGGTGCCTCGAGGTACCTCGCGAGTACTCGAACAGTACTGTAGGCACCGACAGTACTGTAGGTACCTACAGTACTGTAGCCACCTACAGTACTGTAGGCACCTACAGTACTGTAGGCACCTACAGTACTGTAGGTACCTACAGTACTGTCGGTGCCTCGAGGTACCTCGCGAGCCTCGAACAGTACTGTAGGCACCGACAGTACTGTAGGTGCCTACAGTACTGTAGCCACCTACAGTACTGTAGGCACCTACAGTACTGTAGGCACCTACAGTACTGTAGGTACCTACAGTACTGTCGGTGCCTCGAGGTACCTCGCGAGCCTCGAACAGTACTGTAGGCACCGACAGTACTGTAGGTACCTACAGTACTGTAGCCACCTACAGTACTGTAGGCACCTACAGTACTGTGGGCACCTACAGTACTGTGGGCACCTACAGTACTGTAGGTGCCGACAGTACTGTCGGGGTACCTCGAGGTACCTCGCGAGGCCCGAACAGTACTGTAGGCACCTACAGTACTGTAGGTACCTACAGTACTGTAGCCACCTACAGTACTGTAGGCACCTACAGTACTGTAGGCACCTACAGTACTGTAGGTACCTACAGTACTGTAGGTGCCTCGAGGTACCTCGCGAGTACTCGAACAGTACTGTAGGCACCTACAGTACTGTCGGGGTACCCTCGCACCTCGCAACATTTAAGAAATGCACCACGGAATGCACTACGGAATACTGCAGCAGTCGCACATGCCTTTAAGCACTTCGAAGAATTCGCGGCCTTGCACGGAGTGAACATCTCACTTGCATTCAAGGCATCCGTGCAACACCATGCCTCAGTCGCATCATCGTGTAGCCGTAACTGCAGCGATGGCAGCGCACGAGGTTACCCATACTCGCAGCCACATCTAGCATATACTCGCAGCCACATACTCGGCAGACAACCTCGCGGCCACACAGCTGGTTTACAGATGGCATCGCACGAGGTTACCCATACTCGCAGCCACATCTAGCCCATACTTGCAGCCACATACTCGGCAGACAACCTCGCGGCCACACAGCTGGTCCAGCACCTCAGAAGCACACCTGCAAGGCAGCTCGGAGCGAGGATCTCACCTCGCAGCCAGCCTCGCAGCCCTTTTTCTCGCAGCAAGCCTCGCAGCCAGCCTCGCAGCTAGCCTCGCAGCCAGCCTCGCAGCCATCTTCCTCGCAGCGATCCTCCGCAATGAATCGCAAGCATTGATGCGCCGGCGCAAGGCAGGTGTAACGTGTTGTGAGCGGCCAGGAGGCCAGAAGGACCATGGTAAGAGCTTAGGATGAGGTAAGAGCTTAGAAGGAGCTAGCATTGCGCAGCATAGCCCTGAATATCCAGCCTAAGCGCTACCACACTTGGTTGCTGCAGGTCTAACACTCACGCCTAGTACCCCCCTGTTCACCATCCCCTCTCAGTCCCCTTCACCACAACCACCGCCACCACCACCACCACCACCACCACCACCACCACCACCACCACCACCACCACCACCACCACCACCACCACCACCACCACCACCACCACCACCACCACCACATTACCTCCCACAACGTTCCCACTGTTGCCTCCCTTGTGTTGCAGCCCAGCCCAGCCCAGCCCAGCCCAGCCCAGCCCAGCCCAGCCCAGCCCAGCCCAGCCCAGCCCAGCCCAGCCCAGCCCAGCCCAGCCCAGCCCAGCCCAGCCCAGCCCAGCCCAGCCCAGCCCAGCCCAGCCCAGCCCAGCCCAGCCCAGCCCAGCCCAGCCCAGCCCAGCCCAGCCCAGCCCAGCCCAGCCCAGCCCAGCCCAGCCCAGCCCAGCCCAGCCCAGCCCAGCCCAGCCCAGCCCAGCCCAGCCCAGCCCAGCCCAGCCCAGCCCAGCCCAGCCCAGCCCAGCCCAGCCCAGCCCAGCCCAGCCCAGCCCAGCCCAGCCCAGCCCAGCCCAGCCCAGCCCAGCCCAGCCCAGCCCAGCCCAGCCCAGCCCAGCCCAGCCCAGCCCAGCCCAGCCCAGCCCAGCCCAGCCCAGCCCAGCCCAGCCCAGCCCAGCCCAGCCCAGCCCAGCCCAGCCCAGCCCAGCCCAGCCCAGCCCAGCCCAGCCCAGCCCAGCCCAGCCCAGCCCAGCCCAGCCCAGCCCAGCCCAGCCCAGCCCAGCCCAGCCCAGCCCAGCCCAGCCCAGCCCAGCCCAGCCCAGCCCAGCCCAGCCCAGCCCAGCCCAGCCCAGCCCAGCCCAGCCCAGCCCAGCCCAGCCCAGCCCAGCCCAGCCCAGCCCAGCCCAGCCCAGCCCAGCCCAGCCCAGCCCAGCCCAGCCCAGCCCAGCCCAGCCCAGCCCAGCCCAGCCCAGCCCAGCCCAGCCCAGCCCAGCCCAGCCCAGCCCAGCCCAGCCCAGCCCAGCCCAGCCCAGCCCAGCCCAGCCCAGCCCAGCCCAGCCCAGCCCAGCCCAGCCCAGCCCAGCCCAGCCCAGCCCAGCCCAGCCCAGCCCAGCCCAGCCCAGCCCAGCCCAGCCCAGCCCAGCCCAGCCCTACTCTCCCACCCTGCACTTCCTACTAAGGTGAGGACAAAGGAAGGTGGGTTGTAATGGATGGCTGCTACACCTGCCCCTCCATCGGCCAGCTCTACATCCACCTACTCTATTGGTGAGTGCATCCAGTACCCATGTCCCATGTTTGCCCCCGTTGACAAATCGTCACACCATTGCCGCAGGTCTTGTGCGCCTACACCTAAGACTATCAATGCCCTACCTCCCTTCTTCCCCACTTCTCTCGCCCTCCCCATGGGCCCCCCCTTCCCTTCCCTCCCCTTCCTCCTCTACCTCCCCTCCCCGCTTCTCCACCATCCAGTCCCCCTCTGGGTCCCATTACCCCCTTCATTACCAAGCAACATCAGCGGCCTTCCTCCCCCTCCGCCTCCTCACCCTCACCATCTACACTCATATACACCCCACCCCAGCAAAAGGTGAGTGCAGGTATGTGGCACCCTGTACCTATCTTAACCGTTAGCATGCCCCTTGTCCCGCTGCAGGATTGATCGTCACACCCTTCCCCATCCCCTTTTCCTCCCCTTTTCCACGCCCACCACCAACGCTCAGCTTGTCGTCCCTCCACTTCCACCTCTACCCACCCCCCACTTCCCCCCTCCCCGTCACCTCTCCCCTGACATCCCAGCAGCCAGGAGAAAGCCCACCCCACCCACCCTCTTCCCACCACCACCACCACCCCCTCCCTTCCCCCTCTCCTTCCCTCTCCCCTCCCAAACTTGTCAAGCCCCCCCTTCCCCTCCCGCTCCCTTCAACTGACGTGACATCGCAGCCCCCACCTCACCCCACCTTCCCTTCCCTACACCCTATACTCCCCACCGCAGTCCCACCCCACTGGCGCATTAGATATGTTGCCTGGTGTGAGCAGGTAGGAGGCCGGGAGGACCACAAAGGTAAGGCCACGGTGATAGCTAACACAGTGCCCAGCCTGATCACCCTACCTCACGTGCACGCCCCTTGGTTGCAGGACTAATGGGCACCTCCCCTCCAATTCCCTTTCCACTACACAACCACCCCCTCCCAATTCATCCGCCCCCGCCCCCGCTCCCTCCCCCGCCCCCGCTCCCTCCCCCGCCCCCGCTCCCTCATCCCCCCCCGCCCCCGCTCCCTCACCCGCCCCCACCCCCACACCCAGCCTTCGCTCCTCCACCAGCCAAAAGGTAGGTAGGTGCTACAGTGCCCCTACTATATCTGCTGCTGCTGCTGCTGCTGCTGCTGCTGCTGCTGCCCCCCTGCTGCGGCTGCGGCTGCTGCCCCCCTGCTGCTGCTGCTGCTGCTGCCCCCCTGCTGCTGCTGCTGCTGCTGCTGCTGCTGCTGCTGCTGCTGCTGCCCCCCTGCTGCTGCTGCTGCTGCTGCCCCCCCTGCTGCTATTGCTGCTGCTGCTGCTGCTGCTGCTGCTGCCCCCCTGCTGCTGCTGCTGCCCCCCTGCTGCTGCTGCTGCTGCTGCTGCTGCTGCCCCCCTGCTGCTGCTGCTGCCCCCCCTGCTGCTGCTGCTGCTGCTGCTGCTGCTGCTGCTGCTGCTGGCCCCCTGCTGCTGCTGCTGCCCCCCTGCTGCTGCTGCTGCTGCCCCCCTGCTGCTGCTGCTGCTGCTGCTGCTGCTGCTGCTGCTGCCCCCCTGCTGCTGCTGCTGCTGCTGCCCCCCTGCTGCTGCTGCCGCCGCCCTGCTGCGGCTGCGGCTGCGACTGCTGCTGCTGCTGCTGCTGCTGCTGCTGCTGCTGCTGCTGCTGCTGCTGCTGCTGCTGCTGCTGCTGCTGCTGCTGCTGCTGCTGCTGCCCCCCTGCTGCTGCTGCAGCCTACAGTACTGTAGCAGCCTACAGTACTGTAGGTACCTACAGTACTGTAGGCAGCCTACAGTACTGTAGCAGCCTACAGTACTGTAGCAGCCTACAGTATTGTAGCAGCCTACAGTACTGTAGCAGCCTACAGTACTGTAGCAGCCTACAGTACTGTAGCAGCCTACAGTACTGTAGCAGCCTACAGTACTGTAGCAGCCTACAGTACTGTAGCAGCCTACAGTACTGTAGCAGCCTACAGTACTGTAGGCAGCCTACAGTACTGTAGGCAGCCTACAGTACTGTAGCAGCCTACAGTACTGAGGCAGCCTACAGTACTGTAGGCAGCCTACAGTACTGTAGCAGCCTACGGTACTGTAGCTGCCTTCACCCCCATGCATCCATCCCACCATGCATCCTTCACCCCCTTGCAGGAACAACTCCATGATGCCCAAGCTCGTTTGCTATCCCGGCAGTGCTATGCAAACACCAAAGCGTGCCCATGTTGCATGCAGGCTGATGATGTAGGCATGATGCAGGCTGATGATGTAGGCTAAGTGTCATAATGTAATGATGTATGGATGAGGGCCGGACGGGCCAGCCGCAAACAGCTTTTCATGCAATGTCCGTCGCACATGTAATTAGATAGGAGGGTGCGGCGCAGATTGTGGTGATTGCGGCGCAGATTGTGGTGATTGCGGGGCATCATCAACATCCACAGCTTTGCGGGAGCTAGGAAGCCGAGGTACCCAGTACAACCGACTGAACGGACCTAGCCAGCGAAAGAGACGGGCCCCGGCCTTACACTTTATACGTATGTTTGTAGCTCCCTATAGCGACCGTATTGCGTGAACACAACTTTAGGCACAAACACCTTTATTGAGCTTGCGGGCCTGCGCTTCGACGCCTCTCGCTATTGTAACACGCACAAGCTGACGGTGCAATCGCGGTAGCAAATGGTGGTACGGATGTGGAGAACAGCATGGTACCCTTTTTACAAAAGAGCTTGTCTAACCTGAGCTACAGTACTGTAGGCAGCTACAGTACTGTAGGCAGCTACAGTACTGTAGGCAGCTACAGTACTGTAGGCAGCTACAGTACTGTAGCCGAGGCTCCAACTGCTCAAATACTCAGAATTTCAACACGCGCCAAGTGGCGTAGGAGTCGCAAGGACAATCCGAGGCGAACCGCATCAAAAAACTACACCCCCAAAATGACGAATTTGTGCACTAATTTGCCTGAGTGCACCTGCAGCCAACAATTGATGTGCCTTTGGAGTGGTCCCAATCATCGTGCGTTAATCCAATATCTATGTTTCTTTGTTCTGGTGATGCATGTAAGAGTCATCTTGGGCAATAGTGTGGGGAGTTTGGCTGGAGCTCAGCGGCGGTGGCAAAAAGCCGCAAAGATGTTGACAGGTGGGTGGGTTGGCAAGCCAGGCGCCCACCATTATAGCGATGTAGCGCTGCAGTCCACACTTAAGGGAATCCTCACATCCTCGCCAAGCGGCCTGCACCATCAAGAACCTCGCGCAGCCATGTTTGCCGGACTTCGGTGGTGTGCGCCACCGACATGTCGTGCATCGTTAATGGATAGCCAAGGACGTACACTCAGGTAAAACAAGGACCGGTCGCGATTGGGCCGACCATAGCTTAAACAAAACTAGAGTAGAAGCCCGATCGAACGGTACAAGTCTTACGTGAATCCGCGCAACCGTTGCGACGTAGTTTGTCATCCAATTTGTGTCCAAGCTATCTGTTCAGATGCCTACGATTTATCTGTTCAGATGCCTATGAGTTATCTGTTCAGATGCCTGCGAGCTATCTGTTCAGATGCCTATGAGCTATCTGTTCAGATGCCTACGATTTATCTGTTCAGATGCCTATGAGCTATCTGTTCAGATGCCTATGAGCTATCTGTTCAGATGCCTATGAGCTATCTGTTCAGATGCCTGCGAGCTATCTGTTCAGATGCCTACGAGCTATCTGTTCAGACGCTTGCTTGCTATCTGTACAGACGCTTGTTTGAGTATCGGTTCAGACGCTTGTTACATGTCTGCAATAGCTGCAACACCTCGCAACACCCCCGCAAAACACATGTATCGACGCCCAAACACCCCGCAATACCTCGCAACACCCCCGCAAAACACATGTATTGACGCCCAAACACCCCGCAACACCCCCGCAAAACACATGTATTGACGCCCAAACACCCCGCAACACCCCCGCAAAACATTTGTTTGGACACCCAAACACCCCGCAACACCCCCGCAAAACATTTGTTTGGACACCCAAACACCCCGCAACACCTTGCTACACCCCCGCAAAACACATGTATTGACACCCAAGCACTTAAGCACATGTCTCAATGCACCACCACACCGCGACAACTCCCTAGGGGAATGCTAAGCATATGCCTTGATGCATCAACGACTTGCAACACCTCCGCACAAGGTGACAAGGTGACAACAACACACATCACCAACAATGACACCACCACCAACACCACCAACACCAACAACAAGACCACCACACCACACACCACCACACACCCCACATGGTGACAACACAAGCACATAACGACACACCACACCACACCACACCACACCACACCACACCACACCACACCACACCACACCACACCACACCACACCACACCTATGCCAAGTCGCACAACAAGCACGGGCTGACAACCACCCAAGTGTTCAGCCATCCAGCTATCGTCCCCTTTGGAGAGGGATGGGTAGGGTCATTGTGGTGTGTGGGCATGGCATGGCATGGGTGGGCTGGCTGGGCTGCTACTACTGGATCCCACTCCAAGCTGCCCGCTCCAGGTTGCTACGCCTCGGGTGGGGTAGGGAGAGGGCTGCTGCGCCAAGGCTAGGGTAGGGAGAGGGCTGCAGAGTGTGTCGTGGGGCGGAGGGTGGGAAAGGGGGGAGGTAGGTGGGGTGGCAGACTTGGAGGTGGTGGGACAGGGTAGGGAAGGGGGAAGGGGGAAGGGGGAAGGGGGAAGGGGGAAGGGGGAAGGGGGAAGGGGGAAGGGGGAAGGGGGAAGGGGGAAGGGGGAAGGGGGAAGGGGGAAGGGGGAAGGGGGAAGGGGGAAGGAGGAAGGGTGGGGGTGGGGGATGGGTGTGGCCATTAGAACCTGCAAACAACAACAAGGGCATGACAAGCGGTCAGAGTTGGAAACACACAATTGCAAGGGCTGGCCACTCACAGTTTGGTGACAACACTTCTGCCACGCTGTTGGCAAGCATGGAGGCATGGATGCAACAGCTTGTGCTGATGCCACACACCTTTTGCTTTGCGTCATGCCATGTAGCATCTGAACGCAATAAACATAGCATTCCCTTGCTCTCCTTGCTTCCCTTGCTCTCCTTGCTTCCCTTGCTCACCTTTCTCCATCGCTCTAAGGTACGGGCTCCGGGCTGCTCTTGGGTTGCGCCTCCTAGCTGTTTGCTACTCCTAGCTGCTGATCTTGACATCTGCTAATGGCTGCTCCTCCAAGCACTGCACTGCTCCTGCACTTGCACAAGCACCACATGTTGTGCGATCTCACCTGTGAAGTCGTTGTCCGTTCGCTTGCTTCCCTTGCTCCACCGCTCTGCGCCTCCCTTGCTCCTCCGATCTGACTGCTTATCGCCGCGCCTCCTGGCTACGACTTGTGGATGTACCTTCTAGCTCCTAGTCCCGCTTCCTCTTTGTGACTGGTCGCGGATGGCTGCGAGGCTGAGAATGATGGTGGCCTGGGTTATGGGCTACTTCGCGAAGTCGCGACACTCAGCCTATTTGGGAGGCTGCTCGTAGTGAACCGCGGCTCCTTTGAGGATTGGTCGTAGTATGCATGCGGATTGGCTGCATGATACTTTAAAAAAGCTCATAGGCATCTGAACAGATAGCTCATAGGCATCTGAACAGATAGCTCATAGGCATCTGAACAGATAGCTCATAGGCATCTGAACAGATAGCTCATAGGCATCTGAACAGATAGCTCGCAGGCATCTGAACAGATAGCTCATAGGCATCTGAACAGATAGCTCATAGGCATCTGAACAGATAGCTCATAGGCATCTGAACAGATAGCTCATAGGCATCTGAACAGATAGCTCATAGGCATCTGAACAGATAGCTCATAGGCATCTGAACAGATAGCTCATGGGCATCTGAACAGATAGCTCGCAGGCATCTGAACAGATAGCTCATAGGCATCTGAACAGATAGCTCATAGGCATCTGAACAGATAGCTCGCAGGCATCTGAACAGATAGCTCATAGGCATCTGAACAGATAGCTCATAGGCATCTGAACAGATAGCTCATAGGCATCTGAACAGATAGCTCATAGGCATCTGAACAGATAGCTCATAGGCATCTGAACAGATAGCTCATAGGCATCTGAACAGATAGCTCGCAGGCATCTGAACAGATAGCTCATAGGCATCTGAACAGATAGCTCATAGGCATCTGAACAGATAGCTCATAGGCATCTGAACAGATAGCTCGCAGGCATCTGAACAGATAGCTCGCAGGCATCTGAACAGATAGCTCATAGGCATCTGAACAGATAGCTCATAGGCATCTGAACAGATAGCTCATAGGCATCTGAACAGATAGCTCATAGGCATCTGAACAGATAGCTTATAGGCATCTGAACAGATAGCTCGCAGGCATCTGAACAGATAGCTCATAGGCATCTGAACAGATAGCTCATAGGCATCTGAACAGATAGCTCATAGGCATCTGAACAGATAGCTCATAGGCATCTGAACAGATAGCTCATAGGCATCTGAACAGATAGCTCATAGGCATCTGAACAGATAGCTCATAGGCATCTGAACAGATAGCTCGCAGGCATCTGAACAGATAGCTCATAGGCATCTGAACAGATAGCTCATAGGCATCTGAACAGATAGCTCATAGGCATCTGAACAGATAGTTCATAGGCATCTGAACAGATAGCTCGCAGGCATCTGAACAGATAGCTCATAGGCATCTGAACAGATAGCTCATAGGCATCTGAACAGATAGCTCATAGGCATCTGAACAGATAGTTCATAGGCATCTGAACAGATAGCTCGCAGGCATCTGAACAGATAGCTCATAGGCATCTAAAGGCCCCTAAAGCAAGCATCTGTACAGATGCTGAGAAGGCATCTGTACAGATGCCGCATCTCCTTGGGACCATCGCAGGAATCTGTACAGATGGCAGGCCCTTTAGACGGGCATCTGTTCAGATGCCCAAAAGGGGGGGGGTACCTCGCGCGCGGATTGATATATCTCCGCAACCGCTGCGAGTTAGGACTTCATTCAAGAGCGAGGTCCCCCTTAAACTCAACGTTCTATCGTTCTATCGGAGCAGAATGTCCATCCGATGCAAAAAAGTCCTTCGCGTCGGCCTCATTTATCCTGAGTGTAGCTTACCGGTGTAGCTAACCACGGTCTGCGATTGGGACACATCCGGGGTCACATGTGGCTGCCCGCATCGAATGACTCCGATTGCAATTCCAGTCGAACATTAAACGCGCAATATCGCATTGCAGCAGACGCAGCAAACGTTACATCAAATGATGGAGTAGATGGGCAGCAGTTGCATGAAGATTACCAACCCCATGTTGGGAACGCCTGAGTTAGGGATCCAACCCATCTTCATGGGGTTTATGATATGGTCTCAGGAGTAAACCTCCTACGCCATACCATGCCCGACGATCGAGGTGATGGAAGCCATCATGACCATGCCATACCATGACCATACCAACAACTACTGATAATGGCTGACGCCGTCGGGTCCCACAAGGTCTCTTTGGCAAAATGTACCGTGAGCCATTTGATGCCGCGCTTACACAGCCTTGATCAGTGAGCCTTCCCGATATGCCTACAGCATCAAAGGGCCTGCACGGCCTGGACGCCCACCAACTCTCGACAAGTGTCCAGGTGGCAAGGTTACTGTAGATGGCTGCGGCGTTCTTTCTAAAGCGGTTGCTAGTAGGTACGGTCTATAACAGCGCTAACGCGAGGGCCGGCGGTTATGTTCGGTAACCGGGTGACTCGCATCTCGCATCGGGCTGCCGCAGCTCGCTCGCAACATGCCTAAGCGATGCAATGGTCCACCTCCTCCACCACATCAAAGCATATACTATGAGCTGCAGGCAGCATGTCCGAAGGAATTGTTCTTTTCTGGGCTCTCCTTCGACGACATTATTGAGAGGGCTGATGCATGCCTCGAGAATAGGTCGGAGCAGCAAAAAAAGGAAGCCGTTGCAGCTCAGTCTGCACATGTGGCAAGGTTCAGCCAGGACATTGCGTCATTTCTGCTGTCTTCACAAGGAAATCCCCACAAATGAAGATGGTGTGAGTCAGGTCTGTGGGTCTGGCAGGGGGTTAGGCATGCGCCGTGAACATGTGTTTGACTCAGCCTGCTACAGCCAGCAACAACAGACTGCATAGTGCCCCTGGTTGACACTACTTGCAATACTCCGCGATGCGCTCAAGTATTTGCCGTCTGTTCTTGCCCACTGACCCCACCCCCAACTTCTGGCTCAGATGCTTCAGCTCCTCCACCGTCATGCCTTTGGAACGCAGAGCAGGCAAGGGTGGCTCAAACCTGTTGTACACACCCCTTGCTGTATCTTCCAACTCCTTTAGCCTGTTGCTGTCCACTTGCTGTTGCAGCTGCCGGGCTGTGACGCTGTCTCTGACAGCTACCCCAAATAAGGTTTCTACGCACTGTGATTTCAAGAGCTTCCTAACCTGCGCAGGGTCGCTTTAATACACTGCAATAGCTTCCCGTGGGAGCTATGAGCATACGTCAAAGCTAGGGCGCAGAAACTAGACGGATGCGTAGCTGCAACAAGCAGCAAATCGATCTCAAAACACTCCTACAAATTAGTCCCTGCGTTTTTCCCTGCGTTTTAGGCCAACCTTGTCCGATTGGACTGAAATTTTGATAGATGGTGTTTTGCAGAAAATAAAACATATTGTTTTTTGAGAAAAGTTTTCAAAAAACAATATGTTTTAATTTCTGCAAAACACCATCTATCAAATTTTCAGTCCAATCGGACAAGGTTGGCCTAAAACGCAGGGAAAAACGCAGGGACTAATTTGTAGGAGTGAAACAGCACTGCAAATTTGCATGCCGGCACCCCATCACAGCAGGCCAACCGACCGACTAGTGACCGCTCTACCTCGCTCGTCGTTGCGGCGTTGTTGAATGCACGTGCACTACCGTCAGGGTGCAAGGAGTCACTGGTGCAAGGATACCGCGGAGGGGGACAAGGTCGACCTTAGCCCGTCCCTCGCAGGCCAAGCTGCGGAGCACTACGCCGCAGCGGGGCGTCGTGGTTTGACCTCTTGGAGTTCAGTATACGCGACGAAAAGTGACGGTACATTTTTTCGAGCCATTTTATCAGACCTTGTGGGACCTGACTGACGGTCGCGATGTGGTGCCCTTGGTCGCACCAGGCTACCCCTGGGGACCATGGCAAATGGGTGGACAGGGACTGCAACGCAGTGCGAAGGGGGCACGTCAATGCCCCATTACAAAAGAGTCCACGATCTAAGAACAAGTACAAATGCATAGCGGTGCACTACGGCTGCCACGTCGGATGCCCTATGTGCCATTGCAAGAGCGACCACCATACCTGCGAAGGGGGCACGTCAATGCCCACCATCGCAGGCCCAAGGCACAGCTTAAGTACACCGTCTCACAGCGTCTCACACTTAGGTCAGAGATGGCTGCGGGTGACCTAGGCCTGTTCCCCACAACACTCCCCCTCAGGCCAGGTCAACAAAGCAGGAAGCTAAAGCGCTAAGCGTCAACAGAAGATGCACAAGTACAGATGCATGGAGACAATGAAAGCATAGTGTACATGTAGCTCATGCGTGCAAACGGACAGACGCAGGCAGGCACGTGCCAAGACAGGCACAAGCAGGAAAGCACCGAACTGACTCCACACGGTCAAAGCACAGAGCTCAAACTAGCTTAGCCCACGCCCATGCCAGCCTTGCACGACACGAACTTGGGGCCAGGCAACGCCTTGGTAAGCGCATCATCCACCATGTCCGCCGTGGGGCAGTAAGAGAACTCCACCTCGCCACGCCACACACGCTCACGCGCCATGTGGTGCATGACGGCGATGTGCTTGTTGCGTTGCGACTCCACTGGGTTCTTCACCAAGGCTACCGCACCCTGACTGTCGCACAGGATGGGGATTGGGCCAGTGACTGCACAGAGCTCATGCAGCAGCTTGCGCAAGAACAGCGCTTCCCTGGTGGCGTCAGCAGCGGCCTGGTACTCGGCCTCGGTGGTGGAGGTGGCCACGGTGGTTTGCAGCTTGCTGCGCACCGACACGGTGGCACCGGACAGGATGAAGACATAGCCTGTGGTGCTGCGCCGGGACTGCTTGCAGCTGGCGTAGTCGCTGTCGCAGAACCCCACCAGCTCCCCACTGCAGCTGCCCCTGAAGACCAACCCTTGCCCAGCTGTGCCCCTGAGATACCGCAGAACCCCCTGCGCTGCCTGCTCATGCTCCCGCGTGGGCGCCTGCATGTAGCGCGTAAGCTGCCCCACTGCGAAAGCAATGTCGGGGCGCGTGCAGGTGGACAGCCACAGCAGGCCGCCCACCAGCTCGCGGTAGCGCAGCGTGTGCTGGTCGCTGAGCTGCTCACCCTCCTCCACCGGCTGCGTGCCAGGGGGGAGTGGCTGCATGCTGACCATGCCAAGCTGCCTGCTGACCAGCTCCCAAGTCTGAGCGGCGTGCTGGCTGGCCATCTCGGCATCCATGGCACGGCCCCACTCTTCAGCATCGGGCCTGGACATGGCCTCGCTGAAGGAGCAAGGCTCAGCAGGCTGACTGGCACCACCCTCAGAGCTCCCCCTGCTCCCCCTGCTCCCATCACCCTCCCGCTCACTGCCACTGCTGCTGTTGCTTTCGTATCGAGCGGAGTAGCACAAAGTGACAAAGTCGGGGAATTCAACGCGCTTGCGCACGCGCTCAGAACGGCGCCGCTCGGGTGGCACAAGAGCTGGGCGCAACGCGGGCACGGTGTCGGGGGTGCCAGTCTCCATCCCCCCTGAACTGTCCAAACCACCGGCCCCGCCTAGGCTAGCCCCGCTTGCCCCTGCACCATCCCCACCTGAACTATCTGGAGCAGCAGGGGGTCCACCCCTACTGCCCGCTTGTCCCCCACCGCCGCTGTTGCTGTCACTGCTTCCCCCGCCACGGTTTGCGCTGTGTCGGGCGGGGGTGACGGTGGGGGTGACAGCAGGGGTCCCTCCCCCACTGCCCATCCTACCCTGCTCCATCCCACCCTGCTCCCCAGGCTGCTCCCCAGCTGCACTAACCCCCCCCCTGGGCGCCACGGCATTGGGCGGGGCAACCAGGTCGCCCGGAGCAGGTGCGCATGGCACGGGAGCGAAACGGCGCAGGACTGCTTGCTCGTCAAAAACCACGCTCTTGCTCACATAGAGCCGGCCCTCTGCCCACACTCGATAAGCCTTGCCCCTCCTCATAGCCCACAAAGACCCCCTTGATGCCCCGGCTGGCCAGCTTGCTGCTCGGCTCGCTGTCGTGCACCCAAGCTGGGCAGCCCCAAACGCGCAAGTGATGTATGTCGGGGGGGCTGCCATAGCAGGCCTCATGGGGTGTGCAGGGCTTGCCTGCCACTGGGCGCAGGTTGTGCACGTGCGCAGCTGCCATCACGCCAAAACCCCAGAAAGAGGCTGGCACGCCAGAGGCCAGCACCATAGCACGGACGCACTCCATGACTGTGCGGTTGACACGCTCTGCGCTGCCATTCATGGTGGGAGTGCGGGGGGCTGTCTGCTGGTGCGTGATACCCTCGCTGCGCAACCACTGCTGTGTCTCAGCCCCGATGTATTCCCCCCCCCGGTCTGTGCGCAGGTACACAACCTTGTGCCCCAGCCGACGCTGCAAGAGCGTGACCATGTCACGGAGAGCTGCCGGCGCATCTGACTTGTGCTTGATAAGCACGACAGCCAGCAGCCCGCTGAACTCGTCAAGCAGGCTGACAAAGTAGCGCATGCCATCAGGCGTGGCTGCTGAGTACTGACCGGTGACGTCACAGACATCGCTGTGCACCAGCATCAGCGGGCGCGTAGCGGTGACCCCCAACCCCGCATGCTGCCTTGCCTCCAGGCTGGTTTGCTTGCCCATGACACAGGGCTCGCACAGCTCACTAGCTGCTGCCTCACACTGGGCGGCGGTGACTGAGGTGCCCCGCACCATGCCCTCCCGCAACAGCCGAGCCAGCTGGCGATACCCCGGGTGCCCCAGGCGGTGGTGCAGGACCAAAGGGTCACTGCAGGTGCGGGCTGCAAGGTTGAAGCCGCCGGCGACAGGCACCGGCTTGCTGTCGAGCAGGAACAGGTCCTGCTCTACCTGAGTGCCCCGGACGCTGTGCTTAGCCCCGGGCATGTTGATGGAGCAGCCAAACGAGGTGAAGTGTACACTGCCCCCCGCTCTGGTGGCCTTCCCCACTGAGACAAGGCTGCCGTCTGCTTCGGGAACATGCAAGACGTCCAGCAGCTGCATGGCCCCCCCAGCACCCTTAAACCGTACCACCCCCTGCCCCTGCGCCTCAATCCTGCCGCCGTTGGCCACAATGATGTGGTGCGGCTCAAGCAGGGGCTGATAGTCGTGCAGCAGCTCGCGATGTGGCGTGAGGTGCCGCGAGCACCCAGAGTCTATCACCCACTCCCCAAAGAGAAGAGGCTTGGTGACAACTGAGAAAGCAATGCTGCTGCGTGACACGCTGCCAGGGTGCCGGCTGGGAGAGTTTGAGTCCCGCCCACGAGCCGAGCTGCCCCAACCAGACGCAGTGCCCCCCCCGGGACCCGGGGTGGGAGGCCTACCAGCCCCGCTGGAACGGGACGAGGGAGCCCCACGCCATGATGGCGAAGGCGAACGAGGCACGGGGTTGACGGGACGGTTCGGGCACTGGTGGGCTTGGTGCCCTCTCTGTTGGCACTGCCAGCACTCCCCCTGGAACCCTCGCCCGCCCCTGGCCGAACCCCTGCCCCGCCCCTGGCTACCACCTCCTAGCCCCCTGCTGCCCGGCCTACCCCTACCCCCAGCCGACCGAGCTGCGAGAGCGACCGCATGAGGCTGGCTATTCTGCAGCAGCTGCTCCCTTAGGAGCAGCCTAGGGAGGATCTGCTCGAAGGTGAGCTGCTCATCAAGGGGCTGCTCAAGGATGGACTGCACGAGCTGCTGATAATCAGGTGGCAGGCCCAGCAGGGCTTGACAGAGTGTGTCGGAGTAAGCGCCGGTCGAGTTGATGCGCTCGTGCAGGTCCTGGGCCTCAGCCCAGTACTCTTGCACTGACTGACCTGACTGCATGCTCTGCCTGCCAGCCTTAATGATAAGCTGCTGACGGCTGGCATGCACCTGCTGGGTGTGCATGCTACGCAAGGCTTGCCACAGAGCCCTGGCTGACTCATGCCGGTTGCACAAAGCCCTGTACTTATTTGGGTCAACAGAGCTGCAGATGATGGCGTGAGCTTTCTCGTCTTGCTCAGGTGTTAGGGATGCTGCCACAGCAGCAGTCGCAGCCGCAGCCACGGCTGCAGCTGGCGAAATGGCCGGGGTCGCAACCCCGACCGGTCGCGCGGGTGACGCAGCCGCAGCTGAGACCGACCCTAGCCGACTGTTTCCCTCCAACCCCACAGGCGCTTTAACTACCGCCCCGAGCCCGTGCTGCCTCAGCAGCGCTTTCATCTCAAACTCCCAATTTTCGAACTGAACCCCGGGCTGGCCTAGCTTCTCCCGCACAGCCACCGCCATCATTGGAACGGGCTCACCGGAAACACGCCGCAGCGCTGCTGATTCAAACGGACTGCACTTTTCGATGTCGGAATTGCACACGGAAGTGACGTGGGCCCATAACCTGCGAAGGGGGCACGTCAATGCCCCATTACAAAAGAGTCCACGATCTAAGAACAAGTACAAATGCATAGCGGTGCACTACGGCTGGAGAGCTAGGCAGACCCCTGCGTTATATGACGCAAACGCGCCTTTAGGAGGCCTAAACGTTGAATATACAAGAGCAATTTCGAACGTCACTGACCCTTCGCGTTTGCCATACGTCATGCGCAACGGTTGACGTTTGACGCTTGTACTATGTGAGAAGGGAGGAAGGGGGGGGGCCTAACGTGCCTGACGTGCCGACGTTGTGACGTTCGAGGCTAAGGTGAAGGGAGGTGGGGAGGGGGGGGGGGGGGGTGGCCTGACGTGCCTGACGTGCCGACGTTGTAACGTTCGAGGCTGAGGTGAAGGGAGGTGGGGAGGGGTGGGGAGGGGGGGGGGGGGGGGGCCTGACGTGCCTGACGTGCCGACGTTGTGACGTTCGAGGCTGAGGTGAAGGGAGGTGGGGAGGGGGGGGGGGGGGGGGGGCCTGACGTGCCTGACGTGCCGACGTTATGACGTTCGAGGCTGAGGTGAAGGGAGGTGGGGGGGGGGGGGGGGGGCCTGACGTGCCAGACGTGCTGACGTTCTGACGTTCGAGGCTGAGGTGAAGGGAGGTAGGGGGGGGGGGGGGGTGGCCTGACGTGCCTGACGTGCCGACGTTATGACGTTCGAGGCTGAGGTGAAGGGAGGTGGGGAGGGGGGGGGGGGGGGCCTGACGTGTCTGACGTTCTGACGTTCTGACGTTCGAGGCTGAGGTGAAGGGAGGTAGGGGGGGGGGGGGGGTGGCCTGACGTGCCTGACGTGCCGACGTTATGACGTTCGATGCTGAGGTGAAGGGAGGTGGGGGGGGGGGGGGGGGGGGCCTGACGTGCCTGACGTGCCGACGTTGTGACGTTCGAGGCTGAGGTGAAGGGAGGTAGGGGGGGGGGGGGTGGCCTGACGTGCCTGACGTGCCGACGTTGTGACGTTCGAGGCTGAGGTGAAGGGAGGTGGGGGGGGGGGGGGGGGGCCTGACGTGCCAGACGTGCTGACGTTGTGACGTTCGAGGCTGAGGTGAAGGGAGGTGGGGGGGGGGGGGGGGGGGGGGCCTAACGTGCCTGACGTGCCGACGTTGTGACGTTCGAGGCTGAGGTGAAGGGAGGTGGGGAGGGGGGGGGGGGGGGGTGGCCTGACGTGCCGACGTTATGACGTTCGAGGCTGAGGTGAAGGGAGGTGGGGGGGGGGGGGGGGGGCCTGACGTGCCTGACGTGCCGACGTTGTGACGTTCGAGGCTGAGGTGAAGGGAGGGGGGGAGGGGGGGGGGGGGTGGCCTGACGTGCCTGACGTGCCGACGTTGTGACGTTCGAGGCTAAGGTGAAGGGAGGTGGGGAGGGGGGGGGGGTGGCCTGACGTGCCTGACGTGCCGACGTTGTAACGTTCGAGGCTGAGGTGAAGGGAGGTGGGGAGGGGTGGGGAGGGGGGGGGGGGGGGGCCTGACGTGCCTGACGTGCCGACGTTGTGACGTTCGAGGCTGAGGTGAAGGGAGGGGGGGAGGGGGGGGGGGGGGGGGTGGCCTGACGTGCCTGACGTGCCGACGTTATGACGTTCGAGGCTGAGGTGAAGGGAGGTGGGAGGGGGGGGGGGGGGGGGGCTGACGTGCCTGACGTGCCGACGTTGTGACGTTCGAGGCTGAGGTGAAGGGAGGTGGGTGGGGGGGGGGTGGCCTGACGTGCCTGACGTGCCTGACGTGCTGACGTTGTGACGTTCGAGGCTGAGGTGACGGGAGGTGGGGGGGGGGGGGGGTGGCCTGACGTGCCTGACGTGCCGACGTTGTGACGTTCGAGGCTGCGGTGAAGGGAGGTAAAGGGGGGGGGGGGGCCTGACGTGCCTGACGTGCTGACGTTGTGACGTTCGAGGCTGAGGTGAAGGGAGGTAGGGGGGGGGGGGGGATGGCCTGACGTGCCTGACGTGCCGACGTTATGACGTTCGATGCTGAGGTGAAGGGAGGTGGGGAGGGGGGGGGGGGGGGGGCCTGACGTGCCTGACGTGCTGACGTTGTGACGTTCGAGGCAGAAGCTGGAGGGAGGTGGGGAGGGGGGGGGGGGGGGGGCCTGACGTGCCTGACGTGCCGACGTTGTGACGTTCGAGGCTGAGGTGAAGGGAGGTAGGGGGGGGGGGGGGGGTGGCCTGACGTGCCTGACGTGCCGACGTTGTGACGTTCGAGGCTGAGGTGAAGGGAGGTGGGGGT